>CAUYPK010040309.1:0-80795 GCA_963574355.1 Loris lydekkerianus | reverse complement strand
GACTTTACCTCTTTCATGTTTACATGGATGGAGCTGGAACATATTCTCCTTAGCAAAGTATCCCAGGAATGGAAGAAAAAGTATCCAATGTACTCAGCCCTACTATGAAGCTAAACTATAGCTTTCACATGAAGGCTATATAACCCAACTATACCACAAGACTATGAGGAAGGGACCAAGGAAGGGGAAGGGAGGGGGGAGGTTTGGGTGGAGGGAGGGTGATGGGTTGGGCCACATCTATAAAAACCGTAAAAAAAAAAAGAAATCTCTGTTAACAGGGACTCTGTGCTGGAGCAGAAGGAAGCACTTTTGGAAAGGAGCTTTGGCTGGATCTGCAGGTCAGGGAGAGAGCCATAGGAAGCTTCCCTGGCCAAGGGAAAAACATAACAAGGGCCCGAGGAGGGCAATGCCCATGTGGCTGGGAGCAGAGGGGTTTCAGGGTGAGGGTATTGCAGGTCAGTCCAGTAGGTATGTGGGACCATCTCATGGAGGTCGAAAGACCAGGAGGAAGAAGTAGAACCCACAGAAGGCTTTGGGGCTAGAGAGGGAGGAATTGACATTCTTGGTTCCAGTGTAGGACTGTGGGATTAGGGAGGCATCATCTGAGCCCTGGCTAAAGTGACAGAGAACAGGAGCCCTGGAGGATCAGCTGGGCCCACCCCCTCACTGTACAAAGCGAACTCCAGAGGCCTGGAACCAACTTGGTCCAGGTCACACATCACATTCATAGTAAAGCCAATAGTTTCTGCACCCCCAGCACATCCATTTGCTCATTCATTTTCAACAATATTTGTTGAGTTTTTACTCTGAGCCAGGCCCATATGGTTCCTGGTATCATGAAGCTAAACTGTAACGGGCAGAGATAGACTATAGAAACAAGAGACTATTTCTAATCACTAATTGTGCCCGGGGCGGTGATATACAAATCAGTGATTGGGAAAGAAGTTGCTTACACAACTGATAACTCGATATCAAGAGGCTGTTTGAAAATGATCTAGTGCCGTGGATCTAGTGCACAGCCTCCCAATCCACCCCTGGAGTTTCTGGTTTGGTAGGTTGGGGATGTGGCTTGAGAATCTACATTTCTAACAAGTTTCCTCCTGCATGAGACTGATGCTGCCAGACCACGGAACACACTTGGAGTAGCACGGGTGTAGTGTACTGGGTCTCTCAAATGTAAAAATACAGTCCAACTGCCAGCAGAGGAAGCCTCATCTCACTCTGATGATGGTTTCACTTTGCAGGTGGAGGAAGTGAGCTATATAGGAAAGTCTGACCCACGCCTGCTTCTGACCAACCAGGAGGATGCAACTGAATAAATCAGAAACCAGGAGAGGACACAAATGCCAACGTGACTTCCCAGGTCCTAACCCCAAAGCCACATGTGCTGGGTAACTTCCCTGGATTTTTAGAGGATCCACAGCCAGGCCTGACCCACTTCTCTCTGCTGGCTCAGTGCACAGAATGGGGGCCCGGTGCTAGGAGGGTTGCACACAGCACGTCTGCTTTCTACCATCCAGGCCTCCTATTCCAAGAAAAGGCTCTTTTTAAGCCTCTTGAGTTTCCAGTATGTGCTGCAGAAACAGGAGGGGTGGTTGACACAGTAAATCTCTTACTAGCTCCCCTGGAGTTAAGAGACAGGACTTGGTATTGGTGGGGACATATGCCCGCTTCCCCCCGGGGCTTGTGGCTTGACTACATCACCAGGAGAACAGAGAGAGGGCCTGGTGGGAGAAAGGCAAATCTCCAGAGAAGGCTCAAAAGGGCAGAAACACTCCATACGATTCCTAGAGTTTCTTTTCTGGGGGATGTTACAGGAGGGGGACCAACAGAAGGTCAAATTCTCATCTCTTTTTGATTTCAGAATTACACTAAAGACTATTTCCAACTTGACAGAGATAGGTGGTCTTGGGTAGACTGAGAGAAATAAGCCAGGTAGGACCTTATGGCTCAGAGAAAGCAGACAGGGGGCCCTAAAGGAAATCAGGCAACAGGACCAAAAGAAATTAGACCACGTGCCTTCATGTCTCTCAGGTCCCTTCTGCTGGTGTATCTGTTGGGAGACCCCTTGTGTTGCAGTAATGTGATCGTGATCGTAGGGATTCTCATTGGGGGCAGAAGAATACTAGCCAAGTGGCCCCCTGGACGTTGATTTCCCCTCTGTAGAATGGGCAAACAATCCTATCCCTCCATGGGCCTGGGGGCAGTTACTCAGGAGAGGCACCCTCTGAAGCAGAGGAGGAGGAAGTGGGTTGAGATGTGTTTCTTCATGGCTGGGTAAGTGGATGAATGTTCACCTAAACTGTGAAGACATCTGTCATGTGGGTCACTCCTAGCGAGTGCTCACCATGGCCTTCTGATTGGCAAAGCAGCTCCGAATCTATACAGGGCTCCCTGTGGTTGACAATCACCACAGAGGACACCCCTGAGGTCATGTCTCATAAGTGTGGGCTGGAGGGGAGGGGGGCTGCTGAGCCTGACAGAGGCTCTCACTTCACCTTGTAGGCCCATCCAGGCAGAGTTCCAAGTACCTCTGATTCCCCAAACATTGACACTTAGCAGTCTTGGGTCTTTTCCTGCAAGACATCTATCCCTGTTGGTGACAATGCACAACAAGAGTCATTTTCTTGTTTATCTGCAGAATCTTATCTCTGCCATCTCATAGGATAGTGTGACTCAATTCACTTTTAGAATAGGCCTCCTCACAGCCACTTGATGTGGCTGAAAGAGTCCTTGGCTGGGAAGTTCTAGACTACTCCTAAGCCTCAGTTTCCCTTTCTGTGAAATAAGAACATTGAACATGGTGATTCCCAAATTTCCTTTGACCCTGACATTGTAGGATATTTGGTGACTCCAATGGTGTAATCTCAGACACCATAACAGAGGTGTGCCAGGGGTATTTTAGACAAGGCTCTGCTGATGGCTTTCTGCCTTCCTCCCCACAGAGTATGTTGTGCTGACCATGCCTTCAGTTTGAATCTCTGCTTGTCCATGTTACCCAGCACTTTGGTTGAGAGGAAGGAATGAAAACTAGAATTATCATGGGACATCTTGGCATCTCTTGGCCTCATTTCCCCATCTGTCAAAACCATGGGGATGGATGAACTGTGTTCCTAGAACTTATTTCAGAGAAACCACTCCAAGTAGTTGCAAAGAAAACTTCTAGAATCTCCACGGGATAAGGAGTGACTTCCAGGGCATTCCTGAGGAGTGACAGCTGCCTCCTAAGCGTCTTCCCCAGCAGGGCTGATCAGCTAACTGTAGCTTTTGTGGTCAATGAGGGGTGGAGGGCACAAGTTTGGGACAGAGTGGAATTTCTTGGGGTGGCAGAGTGATAGTTCCTGCTACCAGGCAACCTCTGCTCTCCCCATCCCCAGAAACACCTGTCCTCTCTTGTAAATTAAAGTGAAAGTAATGGTTATGGAATGTTGGTCCAAAGGGGCCTCCACATTTCTCACTGCCCAGGATGCTGTCCCCCTAGAAGGGCTGACTAGGGTTCCTTCCTGCTCTAGGGATTGAGGTGGTCTTTTATCGCCTTCAGGGATAGCAAAGGGTCAGACCTCTTTGAAATCATCAACCCTGATGTTATTACTTGTGATACGAGCGCAAAGTTGCCCCCTCCTGCCAGCCTGTCTCTTGGGGAGAAAAGCTCAGGCAGCAGTTTCAGGATGACTGGCGGCTGTTGGGGAGACAGGCAGAAGGACTTCCACCAGCTTACTACTCTCCCCTTCTGCCCTCCTTCTGGAGCTCCCTGCAGTGGCAGATAGACTTTGCCACCCCCCCAACCCCCAGCTGGTGGATTTCCTCCAGAGCTTGAGCTAGAAGGCTCCAAAGAGACTGGGCCGGAGCTCAATCCAGAAGGTGCATGTGTCTTCCATCATGCTGGGAGTCTCCCTATCCCAAAGGCCTGTTGGTGTTAAAATACTGCATTCAAGAGCTGGAAGGTGCTTCCTCTGTGACACAGGGTACAGGGCCAGGGAGGGGAGGAGGGATGGGTCTCATCCCCCCCTGCTCCTTTGCTGTACAAATCTGACAAGCTCAGCTCTGACAGTTCACTCCTTTCACCTCTTCTAAGGCAGCTGCCCTCAAACCCTCCAAGCTCCCCAGTGCCTAGAGGAAGAAATCCCAAACTCTTTCGCTGGGACTCAAGGTTCTCCCTAAAGGAGGCCCTGGATATTTTCCAAACCCATCTTCTATAATCCACCAGTCCCACCCAATACCTTGTGTTCCTGCCACACTGGTGCTGCCCCCTTTGTAGAACAGTCCTGAAAAGCCCCCTCCCTGGCAGGCCCCCTCCAGGCAGACTTCGACCCAGCCTCCCTGGGAGTCTGTGATATCACCCACCTTCTCCAGCACGTCCCTTCCAAGTTCACAAAGCTGCCACCCTTTATATCGGCAAGCCTGAGTCTCTGACCCCAGGTGACCAAGACATAGATGATTTATCCATCCAGGTCCTCAGAACAAACAACAGCATCTAACTCTGATGCAAATGTGTGTGGGGGTCTTGAATAGCTCATATAGTGAGCAGGAAGGAGTCTGCAGGGTTCTAGGGCAGGAAGTAAGGCATCCAGAACCTCAAGACCACCTAGAGGCCATGCCATCCAGCCCGTTTCCCAGGCTGCAGCATCCACAGTCCTGATTGGCTGGGCTCCCTCCAGCTCCCTCGAGCCCAGCCAATCAGGCTAGGGAGGGCACTTGATGGATAGCAGGTGTCCACAGAGGGAAAGATCACAACTGAGTGAGACACAGACATGTCCCCATCCTTTCAATCTTTGAGTGATCAGGGAAGGAGGGGTCTGGAAGGGTGAATAGGAGTTTGCTGAGGGGACACTCAAGAAAGGGAGATAGAGCCGGAGGGAACACCAGCTCAGGTCCAAACATTTACCCATTCACGCATCCATTTACTGATTCACTGATTAAGTCATTCCATTCATAAATCGATCATACTAGACAATTATGATTGTTCCTGAGTTCTCTCCACAGAGTTTGTCCCAAATGCCAGGGGGGCACATCGTGTGGGCAACCACTTGGTCAGAGGAATGCATCTCTCGGACACGCTGCCCCCTCCCCAAAGCACCGGGAGCTTTCAGCTCTTTGCACACACCCCTCCTATCAAAGGTCCTATCTCCTCATCTGACCAACTTCCTGCACAAGTTGTCCCTCATTCTCTGCCCTATGTGGTTCTGCTACTGGACAAAAAGTGAGGAGGGCTGGTAGCCTCAGATCCTAAGGATGGCAGAGAGTATAGGGGGCCCTCGCAGAGGTCAGGTTTCTGGTAAAAGAGGAGGTGGATGGAGCTTTTAATGGGTGGGGAATCTTTGGCCTTGGGGCCACATCTGATCTTCGGGGTCTGGAGTGTGGTGTTTTGACTGAATCCAATTTTACAGAACAAATCTTTTCACTAAAAGGGGTGCAGGCCGGGCACAGGGGCTCACATCTGTAATCCCACAACTCTGGGAGGCAAGTGGCTTGCTTGAGCTCAGGAGTTTGAGGCCAGCCTGAGCAAGAGCAGGACCCCGTCTCTACTAAAAATAGAAAAACTAGCCGGGTGTAGTGGCAGGTATCTGTAGTTCCGGTGACTAGGGAGGCTGAGGCAGGAGGATCACTTGAGCCCAGGAGTTTGAGTTTGCTGTGACCTATGATGCCACATCATTCTAGCCAGGGAAAAAGAATGAGACTCTCTCTCAAAAAAATAAATAAAAATAAAAGAAGTGCTCAGTGAGCCCAGGCCCGTCTGCACACCTGGTTCACAGCACCTACCTGCTCACACCAAGGCCCTATGAGGACTCAGTGAGCCGAGGCCCATCTGCACACCTGGGACACAGCACTTACCTGCACACACCAAGGTCCTGTGAGGACTCAGTGAGCTGAGGCCTGTCTGTACACCTGGGACACAGCACCTACCTGCACACGTCGTGGCGGTGTGAGGACTCAGTGAGCAGAGGCCCTTCTGCACACCCAGGACCAAGGCCTTCTTAAAGACCAGTACTGTTGGCTTGTTTTTGGACTTCCAGCCTCCAGAACTATGAAGAAATAGACTTCTGTTGCTTTAGCCACCCAGACTGTTGTGTTCTGTTAGGGTAGCCCATGCAAACTCAGATGAACTCTAAGATCACCTACAGAAATTCACTTTTATAGAGGAGGAAACTGGGGCATCTAAATCTCCTGTCCAGAGTTACACAGGTTACTAACACACCCAGAATTCAGCCCAGTCACCTGAGTGTTGCTCATACTCTTCCTCTGTAAGAAGTAAGAGCTTGTGCCAGGCCCAGCCAGGCGAACTTCTTTAATTTTTTGCCACCACTAACTGTTATGGGTCCCAAGCTGTGCACTGAGCACCACAGAAGTCAGCACTCTACAAGGGGCCTGTGATGGAGGGTCCTACCTTAAGGCAAAGTAAGAAACTTCTCCCAATTTGCAGCAAGGGAAAAAAAGTTCAATGAAATGATCTCATCTTATTGTTAAATAAATTTTTCTTAGACTTTGAAAAATAAAAAAATTAAAAAAAAAAAAAGTGCAGCAGAAGAAGATGAAGCTTTTCTTGCTTCCTTTGGTGCTTAAAAAAGAACAATCTTGAAATCAGAAGGCCATAGGTTCCTCACCCCTGCAAGGGTATGTGAAGAAAATCCCTCCTTCCACAGTGGCTGAGTGGGATGGGGAAAAAGAACAGCAAGGTTCTGGCATATGCAAAGTCCCTGGGGCAGAAGGAATCATGGCAGGTTCAAGAAGCATCAAGGAGGTCGGTGTAGCCCAGAAAGCAGTGAAGAGATGAGGCCACAGCAGAGGGAGGGTCCACATCATGGAGGGGGCAGAGGGACCCAACCTTCATTTTAATAGCCAGGAGGCAAGGGCTGAGGTGGCACTTGGCAGTGGGTGGGATGCTCCTTCAGGTTTGGGAAGACTTGAAGGGACAATGCCATCTTCTGAGCCAGGTTCTTTCCAACTCCTCCATGTCCCCTCCAAGTTCTATCGTAAGCCTCTTTCTCTTCCTCAGGGCCCAAAGCAAGGGTTTGAGTCACTAAACTGGCAAGAGGACTCCTGCCATCTGGGGTGAGCTACCAGCTCCAGGAGGGGCCCTGGCAGGAAGAGTCAAGCCCTCTTATCAGTCCCAGAGTCAAACGTGGGAATTCCAGGCCTCTTAGCAACACCAGTTAGAAGCCACTCTTTACCCAAGAGGTTTCCTGAAGGGAGCTGAAAGGCCCTTCCTTAATGCCACAATGACAATATCTTGGCCTCCCTGGGCAGTTTCTTCCTTGAATGGAAACTCACCATCACAAGGGACAGACAGAGACATTACTTGGCATCTTTTCCTGGGTACACCCCAGTCCAGCTGGGACCCCACGGCTTATTTTCTGCTCCAGAAAGGAAGGTAGGTGCACCCTTCAGCTCCCTTCATAATCCTATGAGAGCATCTCCCAGGTCTGAGTGGGGAGGCCACTCACATGTCACCTTACCATCCAAGGACTAAATTTAACAGAAGGAGATAGGGTGTCCCAGAGGGCAAGAGGCTTGACAGAGTTTGACTGACCATCTGCCCTCCTCGCCCAAATCCTGTGCTCCGCATATGAGCCTGGAAGCTCTGACCAGGCTTACTTCAAAAGACCAGGCAGTCTCCTGGCTCAGCTGGGGTCCTGGCCCCATCCACACCAGCCCAGCTCTGTTCCCAGGAGAAGACTGAGCCTGCTGCTTCCGCCAGGGAGAAAACAAGGGCTTCCCAAGTCCAAGGCCCTGTGGAAGCACAGGCTTCCATTTCCTCATCTGTTAGGTGGGATGATAATACCTTCCACACAGAGCTCTGGCAAGGACTGAGTTCGCCCCAGGAGTATCTCGTGATGACCAAGAGTAGGGCTCTGGAGCTGGCCTGGCTGGTCCACAGCTCATTCCTCCACCTCTCGCCGCACCCCTGGGTATGTTCCTTAGCCCCTTTCTGCTCCCTTCCCTTCCCTGTGATGGGAGCTCACGGAGTTGCCATGAAGATTAAGGGAGAGAGTACAGGTACCTGGAAGTGTCAGGCACATCCTAGGTGCTCTGCGAACACCAGCGAGCTGTACTCTGTGGAGATGAGGGACTTGGCACACAGAAGGGCCTGGTTCCCTGGACTCAGTTCCCCACCTGCCTCCTGAGTTCTCTCTGCTGCCAACCCTTCCTCTCACATCTCAAGTTTCCCATCCCAAAGTCCAAACACTCAAGATTCCCTCTGATCTCCAACCCATAAAATCTGACTAACTTCTTTATACTCAAGTGTAAATGACTCATAGCCGTTTATTTGACACTGGAGGAGCTTGCACACCTTTAGCTAAAGGAGCGGTGTGCTAATGGTGGACTTTTAGGTCACAGGCTGGGCTGAGGACAGGGAGAGTTTGGGGAGGTGGTTATCCCAGAAGCCTGCAGTGATGACCTTTTCTGGCAGACCTGGAATCCCCAGGGTAAAAAGGGTCCTTGCTGCTGTGTGAACTTCAGCAACTCACATGACCTATCTGGACCTCAGGTTCTTCATCTGCCTAATGGAATAATAACCTTTGTCCAGCATTTGTCTCACTGGCCTGTGTTTATCTGTCCAAGGGTCTGTCTGCCATCCCCTGTCTGTACAGACTCTGTACACCAGAGTCTTTCCGGGGACTTTATATAGGGTCGGTCACACTGTGGGTGTTTAGTGAACACGAGCTGAGTCCTGTCTTGGAACATAATCAATCCCTCCCACACACACAGCGGACAGGCCACATCCTCATTCTTCCCTCACCACATTCTACAGTTGCTTGAGGAGGCTGGGAATACCCCATTTGACAAATGAGGAAACTGAGGCCAAGGAGGTCAGGGTATCTGTGTAAGGTTACATGGGCAAGAAAGTTGAAGCTGGGAATCACATACAAGCAATCAACTGCAGAATCCATGCCCTCACACTCCAAGCTATCAGACAATTTCTAGAATCGGAGCAGGTCCTAGGAGGGAGGCCATTTCAGTCTCACTAGATGTGGGGCCTGCAGAAGGGGACAAAAATAAGGCCAGCTTATGGACTTCAGGCACAGACTCCATCCGGCTCAATGTCAGGTTACCAGATTCTCATGACCACTGTATGGGAAGGTGTTGTGACCATCATGTCCATCTCACAGATGGCAAAACTGAGGCTCAGCAGAGTCAGGCATTTGGCCAGTGTAACACAGCCTGAACTCGGCATCTCTGATGCTGACAGATGAACTCTGGACTGCTACCCTGCAGTGGAACTCTCACAAACACCCTCACCCTCACCTGGGAGTGAATGTCACCTGGAAGTGGGGGGAAGCCTTCCCACCTGGCACAGCCCTGCGAAAGCCCAGTATGTACTCTGTGGGAGGAGGACCGCTTCCTGTCCCAGGGCCAGGGCTTTTGCTGGGGAGGTTGTAGGGGAACTAGTGGCCTCCTGGGACTGCTCTGACCCTCCTGGGGGAGCCACCCCACCTTGTGCCCCTCCAGTCCCCACTCTCCTTCCCTGCCCTCCCTTCTCCCCTTCCTTCCATCTCTCCCCCTCTCTCTACCTGTGATTCCTGTGCCTCTCTGCTCTCTGAGCCTCAGTTGCTCGTCTGTAAAACGGAGTCAGACTTGCATCTGTATTTTAGGGTTACTTTGAAGATTAGATGAGACAAATTTATAGATAGCGTTTATCCCAGGTGAGTGGGACAATGACCCATTAATAGGACATCTGGGGCCCAGCAGTCAGGACCCCTGGGTTCTAAGTCTCCTCCCTCCCATGAAGTCTAGTCTCCACCGAGGCAGGAGGCACGGAGAGAGGGACGCAGCCTGGGGTCCTCCCGCACGCAGCTCACCAACTCCTGCCCGCCGGCGCTCCGCAGGTGAGCCAACTTTCACCGCCTCCCTGAGATTCCGAGGGGCGAGCGCTCTGGGTCTCCTGGGAGGGTCCCTGGGGCTCGTGGTGAAGGTGGCAGGGAGGCGCAGGGGCGCGGGCTCTGTGGGGGGCAGGTGTGCCAGGTCCCCGCCCACCTCGCGCCCGCGAGCTCTGCAGGGCTGGGGCTGGCACCCCGAATCCACGTGATTTCTCGGCAGCAGCAGCAGCCAGTTCTGAGCTCAAGCCGGCGGCCGAGGCGGCGCATGCTTTCAGTTTCGAAGGGAGCGCGGCGAAGCCGGGAGCGCAGCGGGTAAGTGCCCCGCGCGCCGTGGGCTGGGGGACCCGGGCTTGGGCGAGCCGCGCGGGGCGATTTGGAGTTCGAATTCCGCACGGAGAGGAGAGCGGGGGGATGACAGAGGCTCTGGGGCGGGAGGAACTGATGGCCTGGGGTGGGGGGAAGCCTGGTGGGCAGCGCGCAGCCTGCCACCTAGAAAGTCTGGACGATGCGTTGCGCTTCAGGGGAGGGTAGGTTGGGGTCGCAGGCTTGCGAGACACGTAAGCGGCTGTGCTCCCCCCTCCTCGTGTGGTTTCTGTCACTTTCCGGAGCCACTCAGAAAGTGTTTTACTCCTTTTCAACTTTTCATTGTTTTCTAAAGAATCGTAGAAATCACACTGTTCATTCTACATAATTGAGACTTTGGGGGATACAAATCTTTCTATTATGGAAAACTCCAAACATGTACAATAGTAGAGGAAAAGCATTAGGTTGAGCCCTGTGAACTCGCAGGTTTTGATATAATGAAGGCCCATGTACCCGTCACTCAGCTCGGAGAGTCACCAACCCAACCCCTCGCTAACCTTCCTTATTTTGAAACAAATGGCAGATACCATAGGATCTCAACCAAAATATTCCAGAATGTACCAAAAGATAAGGAGTCTTAAAAAAAAAAAAAAATAACCATAGTATCATCTGCAGACCTCAGATATTTTAACAGTAACTCCTTAATGTTAAGTCACCACAACTTTTTTTTTTTTGGAGACAAAGTCTCAATCTGCTGCTCAGAGCAACCTCAAACTCTTGGACTCAAGTGATCCTCTTGCCTTGGCCTCCAGAGTAGCTGAGACAATAGGTACGGACCACCACACCCAGCTAATCTTTTTCTTTTTTTCCAGTTTTTGGCAGGGGCTGGGTTTGAACCCCCCACCTTCAGTATATGGGGCCAGCGCCCTACTCCTTTGAGCCATAGACACCACCCATCTTTTTTTTTCTTTTTTTTTTTTTTATTTGAGACAAAATCTCACTCTGTTGCCCATGCTGGAGTGCCATGGCATCAGTCTAGTTCACAGCAACCTCAAACTCCTGCATTCAAGGGATCTTCCTGCCCCAGCCTCTGGAGTAGCCAGAACTGGAGGTGTCTGCCACCCCACCCTGCTGATTTTTCTATTTTTAGTCGATCTTGCTCTTGCTCAGGCTGGCCTTGAACTCCTGAGCTCAAGCAATCCTCCCCACTCAGCCTCCAAGAGTGCCTTGTAAGCTGTTGCCTGGGTCTCCCACATATCCACAGACTATGTCTAATAAACATCTTAACATCATAAGTATTAGGTGAATACACGGATGTTCTTTTATTATTTGCTGTTTGCATTTCCATATTTCAAGCCCTTTTGTCATCCAGAAAGCCAGGACCTGGAGTTCTCCAGGATGGCCATTTGGGGAGGTTGAGGGGCACCCCTAAGTTTAACATCTTTTTTATCCATTGTGTAAGTTGGGGGTTTTATGGACAGAGTCTCACTCGTCACCCTGGGTAAAGCTCACAGCAACCTCAAACTTTTGGGCTCAAGTGATCCTCTTGCCTCAGCCACCCAGGTAGCTGGGACTACAGGCACCCACCACAGTGCCCGGCTATTTTTAGAGTCAGGGTCGCATTCTTGCTTAGGCTGGTCTCAAACTCCTGAGCTCTGACAATCCACCTGCCTCCGCCTCCCAGAATGCTAGGAGTACAGGTGTGAGCCACTGCGCCGGGTTACATTTCCTTTTTAAAAGTTTGAGGATTCTGGGCAGCACCTGTGGCTGAAAGGAGTAGGGCGCCAGGCCCATATACCGTAGGTGCCAGGTTCAAACCTGGCCCCAGCCAAAAAACTTCAAAAAAGAAAAAAAAAAGTTTGAGGATTCTGCAGACATAAAAAGCAGTTTGAAAACTGGCAGTTTTCAGCCTCTAAAATCTGGGGTGGCAAGAGGTCATAGACCTCAGTCTGTAGAGGCTCATCCTTCCAAATTGCTTTTTTTTTTTTTTTTTCTCTAAGAAAGAAATAGCCCTAAAATATTCTAGGCTTTGTCTCCTGCTGGAAAACAGGGTGGGAGGTAAGTTGAGGATTTTCTGGTGTATCAAGATTTCCCATGTTGGCTAGTGGTGGCTCATGCCTGTAATCCAAACACTCTGGGAGACCGAGGTGGGTGGATCGCTTGACCTCAGGAGTTCAAGACCAGCCTGAACAAGAGCGAGACCCTGTCTTACTAAAAATAGAAAACTAGCTGGGGCCAGGAAAGGTGGCTCACACCTGTGATCCTAGCACTGGGGAGGCCAAGGCGGGTGGATTGCCTGAGCTCACGGGTTTGAGACCAGCCTAAGCCAGAGCGAGAACTCATCTCTAAAAGTAGCTGGGCATTGTGGCAGGTGCCTCTAGTCTCAGCTACTCGGGAGGCTAAGGCAAGAGGATCACTTGAGTCCAAGAATTTGAGGTTGTTGTGAGCTATGATGCCACAGCACTCTACCAAGGGTGACAAAGTGAGACTCTATCTCAAAAAAAAAAAAAAGAAAAGAAAAACTACCTGGGCATTATGGTGGGCCCCTATAGTCCCAGCTACTCGGGAGGCTGAGGCAAGAGGATTGCTCGAACCTAGGAGTTTGAGGTGGCTGTGAGCTATGATGACACCACGACACTCTACCCAGGGCAACAGAGTGAGACTCTGTCTGAACAAAAAAGAAAGAAAGAAAAAAAAGAAAATACTTCCCATCCAGCTTGCTTTCCTCAAACTTGAGCTATAGCTCCGAGACTCCAGTGATAAGGCCACTTGCCTTGTCTGTAGAAGAGCAGCACCAAGTTGCCTGGCACCTGGCATGGAAAGACAGGAGCTTTCAGCACCTGTATTTGCTGGGTGACCATTAACTAATAATTTTATCCCTCAGAACCTTCCTGTCTCATCTGTAAAATGGGCTTGATAATACATCCTTCAAAGTGTGTTTCATGGACTGAATGAGATGACGTACACCCAGTGCTTTGATCCTTAAAGTCAATGAAGACAGGTTGGACGCACTAGTACACACCTGTGCTCCTATACCTTGGGAAGCTCAGTTGGAAAGATCCCTCAGGCCAAGAGTTAGAGACCAGCCTGAGCAAGAGCAAAATCCCGTCTCTACCAAAAAATACAAAAATTAGCTGGGTATGATATAGTCCCAGTTACTCAGGAGGCTGAGGCAGGAGGATCACTGGAGCCCTGAACTTGGAGGTTGCGGTAAGCTACGATGATGCCGCTGCACACTAGCCCAGGTGAACTTGCAGGCTTTGATATAATGAAGAGCAAGATACTGTCTCAAAAAATGTAACAAACAAAAAACAAACAACAACAACAAAAAGTTGATGAAGGCAGACAAGGACAAGGGAAAGTTCTTTGGCAGAGTTTTGCAACATGCTTAGCCTTTACTCCAGGACCAAAGAGGTGTCTGGATGTCAGCTTCCTAACACCCCAACACAATGCCCCCTTCCTCGCTGAGGAAAATTCAGTAAAACTCCTAACAGTTTTCCCAACTGTTATGGATTGAATTGTGTCCCCTCCAAAAAATATGTTGAAGTCCTAACCGCCAGTATCCCCAAATGTGACCTTATTTGGAAATAGGGCCATTACAGATAGGACTAGTTAAGATGAGCTCATACTGGGTCCTTCATCCGGTGTGACTGTGAGAAAAGAGAAGATAGATTCATGAAAGCAGAGACATACGGGGAGAAGACAGCCGTGTGACAGTGGAGGAAGAGGTCGGAGAGACACGGCTGTGCATATAAGCCAAGGAATGCTAAGAATTGCCAGAAGCTGGAAAGGCAAGAAAGGGTCCTCTCCAAGCGCCCTCAGAGGGAGTGTGGCCCACAGGTTAGTCTAGACTTCTGGCCTCCAGAAACTAACAGAGTAAAATGCTGTTGTTTTTAATTCACCCAGTTCGTGGCCCTTTGTTGCATCGGGAACAGCAATGCTCCAACAAAGCTGGGAAACTTTGCACTATACCAGCATCTGTCCTTCACTTTTCATGCTGCCGTTAGACGAAGGATTAAGCCAATGAATGCAAGTGCAAACACTTTGTAAAAACTCTGGGGGCATGCTAAGGATGTAAACCGTCTTTCTTTGCTGGATCTGTTTTCTGAATGTAGCCCCAAGTTTATTTTGGCTAAAACTCAGGGAGCAGGGGAAAAACCTGATGATTTGAAAATGAAAGAAAGATGAGAAGAGAAAAGAAAGAAAGAAAAAGAGGGAAAGGGAAGGGAAGGAAAAGGGCAGGAAGAAGAAAGAAATAAAAAGGAAGGAAGGAAAGAAAAAAGAAAAGAAAAGAAAGATAGATTGACTAGTCTGGCTATCACAGCAAGCCGTCTGAAGAAAGGAAGACTTTGGCCCTCAGACCACCCTGGGAAACTATCTACTGTCCACTACACCTGTCAGGTATATATGGGACTTGTCACACCCATCATTATATAATCCATATGCCGCCTGGGGTTTCCAGGGACCTTGAGACACGGGTAAAGTTGACATGATCCCTCATTCTGCTCTTAGGGAAATCCTAAGTATTCTTAAGCTCTCTGTCCATCTGAAGGGCAGAAATGGGTGTGAGCTTAGTTTTTGGGATCACCTCTGACCCCAGACTCTTCTTTTGCTCTCTGATCATCCTCTGACCCTGGTTGACCAAGACGTGAAACCAGCTAGTTTTCTGGGGCAGGGAGATGAAAGGGCTCAGGAAACAAGAGTTCCTACATTCATTCTGCCTATTTCAAACCTGACTCTGTATTGGGACACCCAGTCCATCCCATGAGCCACCCCCAAAGACTTTCAATAAATTCTCAGACACGGGAATCTTCTCCAGAAAGGTTTTTAGCTGCCCTTCTGGCTGGGATGCCTCTGAAATTTGGCAAAGCAGAACTTCAAGGAGCCTGAGGAAGAAACACTAAGATTATACTCAGATGACCAATTTAATTTACGTCTAGTTTTTTTTCCTGTACACATATATTCATATTTTTTTTTTGTATAAAACATTTAATTTATTGGTCTTTTTGGGGGAATTAGATGCATCACCACTGTATTACAACAGGGCCATTAATCTTGTAGCTTCATCAACATTAACTGGTTCACTTTCATGACGCCGCTGAGGAATCAATTCTTTCTGCACAGGTTCGAGAGAAAGGCCTTTTGAGAAGTGTGCAGGTTCCTTTTGTATGTTTACAAAAGCTTTATTCACTCTGTTAACTTTTTCATCATTCATAATATTTATCTTTTTAAGGTTAGTGGTAACTGATTTTGCTTTGTTTTTAGCCTTAAAGTTTTTTTGGCTGGCTGTATGAAATACATTCCTGGACTTCTGCCCTTGTAATTTGTTCTTAGCCATTGTCAGACGTTTGATCTCCACGTACAGCTTCCTAGAGTCCCGGTGATGTCATCTGCCCATATATTCATATTTTTAATGGACTCATACATAAAAACAAAAATGGAATCTTACTTTTTTTTTTTTTTTTTGAGACAGAGTCTCAAGCTGTCACCCTGGGTAGAGTGCCATGGCGTTCACAGCTCACAGCAACCTCTAGCTCTTGGGCTTAAGATATTCTCTTGCCTCAGCCTCCCAAGTAGCTGGGACTACAGGCACCTGCCACAATGCCCAGCTATTTTTTTTCTTTCGATTGTAGTTATCATCATTGTTGTTTGGTGGGCCCAGGCTGGATTCGAACCCTCCAGCTTCCGTGTATGTGGCTGATGCCCTAGCTGCGTGAGCTACAGGTGCCGAGCCTGGAATCTCACTTTTTAAACTAAATGATATATAGAATGCTATGTTAGGGGAAAATTAAATCCTACAATATCATTGTTTAAATTATTTAATTTTTAGTACTAATTTATTCATATAGTAAAAACATATAACATGCAAAAATATATAATGAAAAAGTAAGTCTCCCTCCTTTCTGTCTCCCCGTCACCCACTTGCCCTTCCTAAACGCAACAAATGTTACCAGATTCTGTGTCTCCTTCAAGATAGTTTAAATGAGTCTTTACCAGCACGAATATAAACACACATGTGGTTCAGTGGGTAGGGTGCCGGCCCCATATACTGAGGGTGGCAGGTTCAAACCCGACCCCGGCCAAACTGCAACAAAAAAATAGCTGGGCATTGTGGTGGGCGCCTGTAGTTGCAGCTACTTGGGAGGCTGAGGCAAGAGAATCGCTAAAGCCCAGGAGTTGGAGCTTGCTGTGAGCTGTGTGATGCCGCAGCACTACCAAGGTTGATAAAGTGAAGACTCCATCTCTATAAAAGAAAAAAAAAATACACACGCACACATATGCTTCCTTCTCACAAGTGGTAATATACTGTATATAATGATCGCTACCTAGTTTTTGTATCTTTTTTCCTTTTTTTTTTTTTTTTTACCTAATGAAAATTTGGAAAATGTTTCAACATCCAAATTTTAAAAATCTACCTTTTCCGTTCTCTCTTTCACAGTTACATAGCGCTTCCCCATGTGGCTGCTCTGTAATTGACTTATATGTTGGTGAACTTTTAGGTTGTTTCCTGTCTTCTAGTTCAAACACTGTTGTAACGAATATCCTTGGTCAAGCATCCTTTTTCATATGTGGGAGTGAATTTTTAAGAAAAACCTCCAGCAGGCTGGGTGTGATGGCTCACCCCTATAATCCCAGCACTCTGGGAGGTTGAGGCAGGAGGATTGCTTGAGCTTAGGAGTTCAAGACCAGCCTTAGAAAGATAGAGATCCTGTCTTTACTGAAAAAAGAAAAATTAGCCAGGCCTTGTGCCAGGTGCCAATAGTCCTATGGGGGGCTGAGGCAGAAGGATCATTTAAGCCCAGGAGCTTGAGGTTGCTGTGAGCTAGGCTGACAGGGTACTCTAACCTGGGGCAGCAGAGTGAGACTCTGTCTCAAAAAAAGAGAAAAGGAAAGAAAAGGGAAAGAAGGGAAGGGCAGGGCAGGGAAGGGAAGGGCAGGGCAGGGAAGAGAAGGGAAGGGCAAGGCAGGGAAGGGAAGGGCAGGGCAGGGAAGAGAAGGGCAGGGCAGGGCAGGGCAGGGAAAAGGAGAGGAGAGGAGAGGAGAGGAGAGGAGAGGAGAGGAGAGGAGAGGAGCAGGAATGGATTTGCAGTCAAAAGGAATATATAGTTTAAACTTGGGTAAATATGGCAAATTATCCTCCTTAAATGTTGACCAAAGTTTTATTCCTACCAGCTGTGAGTGAGTGGGGGTGCCTGCTTCACACACCCTCCTCAATACCTGTTATCAAGTTTCTGCATTTGCAAATCTTGGAGATACCGTAAATAGTTTAATGTCTCATTATGAATGAGCTTGGGCATTTTTTTCAAGTATGTAAGGGTCACCTATAGACTAGCATAAGTTGTCTGTTCATATCTTTTGTCTACTTAAAAAACTTTTTCTTCTTATAACAATTTGAGACCCAAAAATGAAGACACCTTCTTTTTTTTTTTTTTTTTTGAAATGGGGTTTCATTGTGTTGCCCAGGCTGGTTTTAAACTCCTGGGCCTCGGCCTTTGGAGAAGCTGGGGTTATAGGTGTATGCTACTGCACCCAGATCTTTTGCCCACTTTTCTCTTGGGTTATTGGTCCCTTTTCCTACTGATCTATAAAAGCACTTCTAATAAGAAGAAAATTAGCTCTTTGTAATATGGATATACTACCATTTTAAGTGGTGACAGAGTTGTCCATAGAATGGCCAAACCATATCCATCATTGCTAGACATTTAGATTGGGCTCATTTTTTTCCTATTACACATAGAATGTTTTCCCCATCTTCTTTCTTTTTTTTGAGACAGAGTCTCAAGCTGTCACCCTCTGTAGAGTGATCTGGCATCATAGCTCACAGCAACCTCCAACTTTTGGGTTCAAGCAATCTTCTTGCCTAAGTTTTTCTATCTTTAGTAGAAACAGGGTCTCACTTTTGCTCAGGCTGGTCTCAAACTTGTGAGCTCAAGCTATTCACCTGCCTCGGCCTCTGATTTCCCTGTTTTCTATAAAAAACAAGATATGAGGCTCTGCACCCATAGCACAGTGGTTACAGTGCCAACCACATACACTGAGGGTGGCAGGTTTGAACCCAACCCAGGACAGCTAAACAACTGCAACAAAAATGAGCCAGGAGTTATGGTGGGTGCCTATAGTCCCAGCTACTTGGGAGGCTGAAGCAAGAGAATAGCTTAAGCCCAAGAGTTGGAGGTTGCTGTGAGCTGTGATGCCATAGCACTCTACTGAGGGTGACAAAGTGAGACTCTGTCTCAAAAAAAAACAAACAAGGGGCAGCACCTGTGGCTCAGTGAGTAGGGCGGCGCTGGCCCCGTATACTGAGGGTGGCGGGTTTGAACCCAGCCCCGGCCAAACTACAACAAAAAAATAGCCAGACATTGTGGCAAGTGCCTGTAGTCCTAGCTACTCAGGAGGCCGAGGCAAGAGAATCATCTAAGCCCAGGAGCTGGAGGTTGCTGTGAGCTGTGATGATGCCACAGCACTCTACCAAGGGCGACAAAGTGAGACTGTCTCTAAAAAAAAAGAGAGAGAGAGAGAGATGATATTTTAATTCTTCCAATACCTTTCACCAGAATTTCCCTTATGAAAGGAGGTATTTTTGGAAACACCCTGATAGGATCTGGGGTGGGTAGGACTTGTGTTCACAGAGTGCAAGTTGATGGAGGCTGGAGACAGACTGCTTTGCATGGACAAGGTGCTGTGTTTGATCCTGGAAGGAAGGGAGGACCAGAGAGGGGCAGAGCAGGAGGGAAACTAGGTCATATAGGAATGGGGGGAAAAAAGAAAAACTAGCCAGGCATTGTTAGAGGGCATTTCAGTGGGTCAGGGAATGTCCCGTGCTCTGTGTGAGGTGGGTACCGAAGTGCAAGCTCTGACTCCACCCCTGCAATCGCACAACCTGAGCTTCCACGACATGCCAGGCCCTGCTCTAGGCCCTGGGCCACGGCTGGGAACACAACAAAGGCTCTGCCCTGGCACTGACGTGGCAGTAGGAGCAGATGAAAAACAAATAAACAAAGATGAGCCACACAGTCAGGTGGCAGTGACTGCAGTGAGGAAAAACAAGGCAAGTGAAGGACGCAGCGTGCTGGGCCCAGGGAGGGACACATCTGGGGTAGAGAGGCCAGGCTGGCCTCATCCATTAGGTTGTACTTGGGACACTTGACTGAAGACTTGGGGAGATTGAGGCAGGGAGACTTGATGTCTGGAGGAAGAGGGAAGCAGGCAGAGAGAAAGAAGGAAGAGAAAACAGAGAGGAGGAGGAAAAAGGCTGGTCTCAAACCGAGCTCAAGCGGTCCTCCCACCTCGGCCTCCCAAAGTGCTAGGATTACAGGAGTGGGCCACTGGGCCCAGCCTAAAGTCTGCTTTTGTGTTCACAGTTGCTTCTTGGGAGGGAGTTTTTTTGCATGCATTTTAACAAAGGGCTGGACCTAGAGGAGGAGCCCTGGGCAAGAGGACACGCCTGTCATTGCAACCTCCCACCCACCCCTGCAGGAACTGCAGAGCTTGGTAGGGAGCCTGTAGCCTTCTACAGGTTGAGGTGCTATGGGTGAACTTGTGTCCAGCCAGACTGGTGCCCCCACTGACATCCAGGCATAAAGTGTCATGGTGAACATCCTTTTAGCTAGACCTCTGCTTACGTTCCAGATTGTTTTCTAGGCTAGATTTTCAAAATCGACTTCCAAAGGGATATATGGATTTTATTCTTAAAGTGTTTGAGACCCTGTTGCCAAATTTCTATCCTAAAAGATTGCGCCAATGTATAGAGGCTTCAGATTCCGGGAAGTTTCTGGATCCCCCAACACCCATCTCCTGGATGGAAGGGCCCAGGCGGGGTCTGGTCTGTTCTGTGACCAGACCCCACCTCAGCCTCTTCCTTGGTGGAATAGAGGGAGCATTCACACCTTGGGGGCTGGCACTCTGAGAAGTGCAGATTTTATCACAGTGTGATGTGGGAAGAGGGAAACAGCTCGCTGTTTTCTGTGTTTCTGGGTAGCCTTTCCCCTGAGCTCTGAAGGTGTGTTCTGTGCATTTCTGGGCTTCAGAACCCTCTTATCAAAACAGACAGGCCAGTGCTTCCCAAATAAAGACTCATCCATTGGAAGTCAACAAGAGGATCTTAAGAGATGTGTGGACGGAACGTCCAGTGAAAACAAATCATAAAAGGAGGAAGTTGTTCTCTTTTCAGGTCTATTTCATCCTTCCTCCTTAGTCAAGGAGAATGTCTTAGGTGCTGTAAAACCTTTCATACTGCCCACGGCTCTCCTCTTCAGCAAGGGTGGCCAGGCCTCAAGTCTGAGCCCTGGGCGGACAATGATTCCCAGCTGCAGTTCAACAGCATCGTTTTGTTTTGTGTCTTCCTTGTTTTTCTTTTTGATGTTCAGGGCAGATGATACTTTAAAAAAAAAAAAAAATTAAAAGTGAGATGGTTTCTAGAAAAAAAATTTTAAGGAAATGATGTTCTGTTTCTCAGATAAGACAACCCCCCCCCCCAAAAAAAAAAGTCCTCAAACACACATCCTCGAGGATAGGATTCTAGGGAAACATTATGTTGTCTATTTCTGCAATGATTGAAACTTTCCAAATGAGTGCAGGTTGTATTTGTAAGCTGAAAAATCATAACGAGGTATTCGCGTGATAATTTTGTTTTAAAGGAAGGCCATTTGTTGAAGGCAGGGTTGTGTGTTTCTGTTAGGAAGCAACCTCTGGAATCAGCATAGACTAAAGCTGCCTGACTTCTTGGTACCTGTTTGTTCATCTGTAAAACACAGAAAGCATCTGCCTGGAAAGGTTACTTGAGGATCCAGTGGGGGAAATGCAGGTGGAATGCGGGAGCAGGATGCCCAGCTTGTGCTGGGAACTCAGTACCTGAGAGTGAGCTGGCAGTGGCTGCAGGCTGGACACATCCTTTCATTATGCTAAGCCCTTCATGTCTCCAACCCTCACAGTGACCCTCTGAAGAGGTTATGAAATCATCAGCCCCATTGGGAGATGAGGAAACCGTGGTACAGAGAGGTTAAGAAACCTGCCCAAAGTTGTATAGTGCCAAAAACATTGAAATCAGGATTTGAACTCGGGCCTCCTATCCCTGGAGGCTCTTTTCTGTATCAGCTCTGCAGTTCCCTGGGGAGATGGGCTGGCTAGAAAGTCATACCCCTGCTTGACATATACATGAACTGTGGCTCAAAGAGGGCAAGGACTTGTTTGCTGTCACCTGGCAAGTCACCTGGGGCTCAGAACTGAGGCTCCAGCTTCCAAGCCCCTGAGCCTTTTCTGTTTTATGGATCTAAGGACGTCATCTAGGATGGAAGAGAATGGTTCAGATGATCCAACTAGGAAGCAAAACTCTTCTAACTCCAAAGGGCCTAGCCTTCCGGTCACTGATTTCCTTTACTTTCAAACAATTTTAAGTCACATAAGTAATACATGACGAAATCCTCTTTGCAACATGTTAAACACCTAGACATAAGGCTGAAATCTCCTTTACTCCCTGCTCCCAGCCCCAGGCCTGTCCCTTCTGCCGAGGGAACCACTGTTTGGCAAAAAAATCCGTTGCTTCCAGAACTTTAAGCCTCACATAATAAAAACAATACTTAGAGCTTACTAAGTTCCCAGGACTGTTTTAAGCACTTTGCTCACATTAACTCACTGAAGCCCCACGACAACCCTTGAGAGATGCTGCTATTATCCCTATTTTACAGATGAGACCATGGAAGCCCAGAGAGGCCGCACAACTTGCCTGACATCACACAGCCTGAAAATGGTGGATTCGGTCAGACCCGAATCTAGACAGCCTGGCTCCAAAATTCATGCTCTTAATTCCTAAGTTGTAAAAACATACCATAATAGTGTGGGTAGAAATATAGTATTGCTGTTCCCTTGATGTGTATTTTTTAAGCAGGAGATACTGTTCTGTGCATATCGTTATACAATGTGTCTCGTTGATTCCATAATGTACCCTAAGGGTCCAGCCCTATCAACAAATAATCTCATGCCCCAGATCCCGCAGTGTGCTCACACCAAACTTGATTGTGGTTGTCTGGGTGGTTTAAACACTGCTGCGGGAACTTCCTTGTCCAGGACTCCGTGTGTCTTAGCTCATTGGGGCCACTATAACACAGTTTTGTAGACTGTTTATAAATTACCGTAAATAATAGAAACTTATTTCTCACAGTTCTGGAGGCCAAAGTCTGAGATCAGGGTGCCAGCATAGTCGGGTTCTTGTGAGGACCCTCTTCTGGGTACAGACTTCTGACCAATTGTATCCTTACAGGGGTAGATGGGGCTAGAGTGCTCTGGGACCTCTTTGTACAAGGCATCGGTCCCATTCCCCAGGGCTCGCATGACCTAATTACTGTCCAAAGACCCCCATCTTCTAAGACCATCATTAGTGTCAGGATTCCAACATATGGGTTTGGGAGGACTCAGACATTCGGTTCATAACGCCATGCATCAGGGCCTCACGGCGATCCATGTGGCTTGCTACTGAGAGATTTAGTCGTGGGATCAAAAGGTAGAGGCACTTTAAGACTTGGGTGGAAGTCACTGCCAATTTGCCCTGCAAAGTGAGCAAAGCTATTTCCAGACCACAAGTCCGAGCCTTGGGATCCAGCCCTTCTCTCCTTCACATGCCCAGTTCTCTGTGCCTCCTGCCCTAACTCCCAGACCAGCATGAGATCCCTCTGGGATCCCCACACCTGGCCTCCCTGCAGGGTCAGGGCTGAAGAGGGAATTTCCAGACTTCAGTTTTATTTTCACTTTGGTGTGAGTGTGCTGAAGCTGCAGGCTGTGTGGGAGGAGTTGGCAGTGCCACAGAGCAGGGAGATGAGGTGCCAAGGGATGGTCCAGAGGCTGAGGCGGGCACCTGCTCAGGGAGGGGGCCAGGCTGAATGTGGTCATGGCAGACACACTCAGGGTCTTCATCTAAGCATGGCCGCCTCCAGGGTCATGTGGGCCTCTCGGGCAAGAATCACCAGGCTCTAGTTGCTGGAGAAGCAGCCTATGTCGGGGAGCCAAGAGCCTGTTTGATCCCAAAGGGAGTGGGGAGCTGGGCGTCACCTGCAGCCCAGAGCAGGAGCCAGCAGTTGGCACCTGGGCAGCCTCCAAAAGCGCCCAGGCCTGCGATCACCCCTGGGATTGAGCTACAAGCAGACCAGAGTGTGACCTGCTGGAATTTTTGAAAGATGTGACCCCCCTCCTCACGGGGGAATGCTAATGTGCAGACAAGCCTGGAGACCACCGGCCTTGAGAGAGCCAGGGAGAGGCGTCTGGAGCCTTCTCCTAGAGGTCCCCCCAGCCACCAGCCACTTCCTATGGCTGCTGGACCCAAACTGCCAGGGCTGAGTGAGAGAGGCAAGGCCACTATTTGGTCGCCTGCTATCCCAGCCAGCCTAGGGCTGGCAATAGGGCAACCCAGTCCTGGAGGAAGATGCGTCTGGAAACCCTAAGGGCCCCTTGGTGGAAAGCCCCAGGCTTGAGTAGGAAGGAAGCTGTGTGAAGGGGGCAGTTTAACAACTCACAACATGGGCCGGGATCCAGATTTCTGGGTTTCCAATGACAAGAAGAGAGAGGCTTTGTTGGCTATGGGAGCGGGACCCTCCTGCTGGGCCTGAGGCTCAGCCTTCAGACTGGAGTTGGGGCATAGCCTATGGAGGGCCCCTAAAAAAGCTGTAAAGTGAGAAGACGTTGCTTGAGCTCCCAGTTCTGCCACTCTCTAGCTGGTGACCTGGGCAGGTCCCTGCACTGCTGGGAACCTTAGTTTCCTCATCTGGAAAGCCCTGTGACTTGTCCTTTAAGTCTTATAGGGCCCTGTCCTTCTGAGGGACAATAAGGAGGATGGTTTCAAAGGAAACAGCCAGCCCCTACTTCATCGTTGCTTCACCCAAATGGATGTGTCCTAATGGGGATGTCTCTGGCCCGCTCTGCCAGCCTTTGTGGGTGAGGAAGGAAAAGGCTGTGAACCTCTCCTGAAGGTGCCCCAAAGGGGTCCATGGAAGGGAAGGGGGTGCTGCTTCCTAGAAAGAGCCCAGCCCTGCCCTTGCTTCTTACTAATTGTGAGTGCCAGCAAGGCCTTCTCCACAAAGGGCCTCTGTTTCCCCACTTTTACGTGCCTAGCTGGCGCAGACCCCACAGCGAGGGCTCTTTCAGCTTGTCCCCCTTTGCATCCAGGCTCACACATCCTCGGAAGCCCTGAGCCGCCCTCAGAGGAGGCGGAGGCCCTGGTTTCTCTATCATATCCCCTCCCAGGGCTGGGCAGGGAGGATTCTGAGAGGGCCTGAGGGCCTCTGTGGTCATTGGTCCACCCCAGGTCCCCAGGCTTTGACCTGTCCACCGATACTGAGGAACCAGCTGCAGCCACACTTTCTGTGTCTGTGAGGTATTTCTGTCCAAAGCTCTATAGTTATGCTGTCTCTATTGCCTCAGGAACCACATCCTTTCTGGTTCTGAGACAGGCACTCACTGTCGTTTTACGTCTGGCCCTCCCTTACCACTGCCTGTGCTCCATACCCTCCTCTTGGCCCTCCCAGACAGCCTTGCAAAGCAGACAAGGCAGGTGGAGACCCCCAGTACAGATGAGGAAACTGAGGTCCTGTCTCTCCACCGCACAGCCTCAAGGGGCCTCCCCCTCACTTAAGCCTCAAGAGGCGCCACATGGAGGAGCCACAGAAGCCTGTGACTCAAGTCACATCCCCTCCTCCCTCCCTTCCTCCTCCCTGTCCCCTGGGCCAAGGGCGGAGATCCAGAGGAAGCAACGACATTCATGGTAATAATAGCTAATGAAGTTTGGGTTTTTGTCATGTGCCAGATTCCACGGCAGGGATTCTGCGTGCCTCCTCAAACAACCACCTCGCCAGCCACCAACACCTGAACCCTTCTCGAAAGGACTGCCCCCGGCTGGTGGGTCTTTCTCCTCCCAGGGCAATTATGCCTCTCTCTGCTACCAGCTGGGTGTGGACTAACATGAGGCGTGACAGCCCAGACCCCTGGCCTTTGGGTGGGACATATCTGTTGTATCATTCACACTCCAGCTCTCCCCAGGATCGGGCTGAAGCTAGATTCTCCTGAAACCAAAACTTCACTTAGCTTCTCTGCTAAACTATCTTGCTTCCCTGGCCCCATCAATAAATAGCTTCTCTAAGAACCCCCATCTTAGGTGGCACCTGTGGCTCAGTGGGTAGGGCACCAGCCCCATATACTGACGGTGGCAGGTTCAAACCCAGCCCTGGCCAAACTGCAACAGAAAAATAGCTGGGCATTGTGGTGCCTCGGGAGGCTGAAGCAAGAGAATTGCTTAAGCCCAGGAGTTGAAGGTTGCTGTGAGCTGTGACGCCACAGTGCTCTACCAAAGGCGATAAAGTGGGACTCTGACTCAAACAAACAAACAAACAAAAAAAAAAAAAACCATCTTAGGCTCTGCTTCTAGAACATTCCCATTTTACAGATGAGGACACTGAGGTACCAAGAGGCTAAGCAAACTGCCCAAGTCACACAGCTGGTAACAAGTGCCAAGGCTTTTGCTTTTACCCAAAATCAGGCACTGCCCTGTCCTCAAGGCCTCCCCAGCTTGCTAAGGGAAGTGGATGGGCCGAGAGGAAGTGACACTGCAGATACTAAGACCTGAGACAGAGGGGAAAGGAGAGAGAGCTAAGGCATGAAACCCAGCAGTGGGGCACAGAACTCAGCCCGGAGGGGCAGCAGGAAGCGTGTCCTGAGCAGGCAGCCAGCACTGAACTGGATCTGGAAGGAGAAGGAAAAGTTTGCAAGGTAGGAAAAGGGAAAGGGGATGTGAGGCGAGGCAGCAGTGTGTGCAAGGCAGGGAGTTGTGAAAGAGGCTGGCGAGGGGTGGAGAGCAGTGTCTTGGGGGCAGAGCAGCAGGTGCAGGAGATGGGGAAGGGGCATTTGTTTCTTTATTCTTTGAACCTTTCCTGACATCTGATGTGCAGCCACTTTGTGAAGGCCACGGTAATGTTGTCATGACCTTATCCTGGAGGTGGTGGGAAGCTGATAGGAAGTTCGGACAGAAATGAGGCCACTCTGCAGCTGGGGCAGAGGGTGTATGTGCGTCCTTGTGCGCGTGTGGTGGACTGAGGACTAAAGATGGGACAGCTCTCCAGGCAAAGAGAAGAGGATGAAAAAGGGCCCGGGGGAACTGGGTTTGATGGCACCACTCCCTTCTCTAACCTCTGTGCCAGCTGCACTCTCTAGACAGCAGGAAAGATTTCCAAAGAGCACAGAGAACAGGACAGCCGAAAGGGGCCATCTGCTGAAACACTGAAGCCAAGGTGGGCTGCACCTCCCCCTTGAAGCCCCCCAAACCTAAGCTCCCACAGGGCCTCCAGGGTGCCCTTGCCCTTCTTCCTCCGGCTGCCTGGTGCTGCAGTTGCAGAACGAGGGACTGTGATTCCACGTGCCTTGGTTTCCCTTCTGACTTTGTGACCCTGGCCATTTCCCTGCCCTTGTCTCAACTTTGTGTTTAATTACCCTGTCTCAGGGACACGTTGGAAATTCCTAAAAATAGCTTTTTGAACCGAAGGCCAGAGGTCCCTGTGCTAAAATTTAAATGTGAAGGCTTGAAAGTTCATGGGGTTTCACTTCCTCTGTTCCGTTGGCACAGCTTTGCTCCCTTGTTTTCTATAGACCGGTAATAAAACTTTACGGTTCAAAATGTTACTTCTAAGAATTTCCAACGTGTCCCGGAGACAGGGTAGTTAAACACAAAGCTCAGCATTTACCTCAAAATTCATATGCAAGGCAAAAATTGCTAGCCATGCATGGAGAATTGGTCCAAGCACATAGATGAGAATGTCTTTCTCGTTCTTTGATAGATACCCTCAAATCAAATAAACAGGCTCAGCACCCAAGGGCCCAGTGGCAGGTTCGAACCCAGCCCAGGCCAGCTAAACAACAATGACAACTGCAACAAAAAATAGCCAGGCGTTGTGTCAGGCATCTGTAGTCCCAGCTACTTGGGAGGCTAAGGCAAGAGAATCGCTTGAGCCCAAGAGTTAGAGGTCACTGTAAGCTGTGATGCCACAGCACTCTATGGAGGGTGACATAGTGAGACTTTGTCTCAAAAATAAATAAGTATAAACATACGAGATTTCAATGACAACCTATATGGTCGAGCTAATAGATATATTCAACTTTTTAAGATTGATTTTGGGTAGATAAACTTTAGATCACATTCTAAAGGTTTCCTTCCCTGGGGACAATTACTATTATGAGTTTCTTCTAGAAATACTCATGTGTTTGTAAACTATACATTTATGCTTTCTTTACACAGATAGGCAGCATATTCTGTATCCTGTTCTGCCCTTGATCTTTTCTTTTTATAGCTTGGACACTGTTCCGTATCACCCCACATAGTTCTGTCTCTTTCTTATTAATGGCTGCATAGGATTCCATGATATGAACTTAACCATAACGTCCTCTTTGATGGACATGTAGGTTTTTCCAATTTTTTGCTATTATTAGTAAGGCTGTATTAAATATGTTATTATGCACACTATGAATTTATCTATAGGTTAAATACTAGCGTGTAGAATTGTTAGGTGTTGATTACAGGCCATTTACAATTTTGATAGGTAAAGGTTGTATCAGTCTGTGTTCCCACTAGCAATGCATCAAAGTGTTTGTTAAATCACAACCTCGCCTGCTATCTGATATCCTTGAGAATCTAAGAGCTAGAAAATGGCATATCAGGCTGGGCACATGCCTGTAATCCCAGCACTCTGGGAGACCAAGGTGAGTGGATAGCTTGAGCTCAGGAGTTGGAGACTAGCCTGAGCAACAGCAAGATCCCATACCTGAAAAAAAAATTAAAAACTTGCTAGCATTGTGGTGGGCACATGTAGTCCTAGCTATTCAGGAGGCTGAGGCAAGAAGATCACTGGAGCCTAAGAGTTTGAGGTTGCTGTGAGCTATGAGGGCACCCTACTAAGGGCGACAAAGTGAGACTCTGTCTCAAAAAGAAAGAAAGAAAGATGTTGGCGTGGATGTGGAGAGAAGGGAACACTTCTACACTGCTGGTGGGAATGCAGATGTTTGGAGAACATTCAAGGAACTAAAAGTAGACCTACTGTTTGATCCTGCAATTCCTCTACCAGGTGTATACCCAGATGATTAAAAATTATTTTACAATGAAGACATTTGCACCAGAATGTTTATTGCAGCCCAATTCATAACAGCCAAGACATGGAAACAACCCAAGTGTCCATGGACCCATGAATGGATTAACAAATTGTGGTATATGTACACCATGGAATACTATGCAGCCATGAAAAAGATGGAGGCTTTCTATCTTTTATGTTTACCTGGATGGAGCTGGAACATATTCTTCTTAGTAAAGTATCTCAAGAATGGGGGAAAAAAGTATCCAATGTACTCAATACTGCTATGAAATCAATATATAGGGTGGCGCCTGTGGCTCAGTGAGTAGGGCACCAGCCCCATATGCCAAGGGTGGCGGGTTCAAACCCAGCCCTGGCCAAACTGCAAACAACAACAAAAAAATAGCCGGGTGTTGTGGCAGGCACCTGTAGTCCCAGCTACTCGGGAAGCTGAGGCAAGAGAATCACTTAAGCCCAGGAGCTGGAGGTTGCTGTAAGCTGTGTGATGCCACAGCACTCTACCAAAGGGTGACAAAGTGAGACTCTGTCTCTAAAAAAAAAAAAAAAAAGAAATCAATATATAATCACCCTACATACTCATATGAATGGCAAAACATAACTATAGTCCAGAAAGTAGAAGAGAAGAGGAGAGAGAGGGGAAGGGAGGGGGATATGGGAGGAAGCAGAGTATTTGGGGGGACCTCACCTAATGTGCATGATGCAACATTTCAAAACTATTAAGAAGCGAGTATAATTGTGATGGATGTGTTACTTAGTTCAATGTAAGCATTTCACATTGTATATCGAAGCAGTACCCTGAACCCCATAAACGCATCAATGTACAAAGTTATGATTTAGTAGAAAATAATAATAAAAAAGAAAGAAAGAAAATGGCATATCAGTTTCAGTTCTAACGGATATGACTTTCGTTTTGTGTGAGATTCATATATTTAGGAGCCATTGGTATTTCCTTTTCTTGTTCATGTTCTTAACTAGCTTTTATACGAGGTCCCACTGGGTTTTTTTCATTATTATTATTGCTTTTCAGTTACTCTTGATACATTAAAAACATTTATACAGCTGTATCTTTCTTTGTGATGTGATGAGTAAATATCTTTCCAGTTTTTCATTTGTCTTTTGACTTTATCTGTGGTGTTCTTTGGCAACACAAATTTTAATTTGTATGATCAATTTCATCTTTTTTTCTTCTTCTTTTTTTTTTTTTTAACAGACAGAGTCTCACTCTGTCGCCCTCGGTCGGGTGCCATGGCGTCCCATCTCACTGCAACCTCCAGCTCTTTGGGCTTAGGTGATTCTCTTGCCTCAGCCTCCCGCGTAGCTGGGACTATAGGCGGCCACCACAACGCCCGGCTATTTTTGTGTTGTAGTTTAGCCAGGGCTGGGTTCAAACCCGCCACCTTCGGTATATGGGGCCGGTGCCCTACTCACTGAGCCACAGGTGCTGCCCTCTTTTTTTCTTTTATGATTTCTGAGTTTTGTGTCATGCTTAGCAAGGCTGTCTCTACTCCAAAATTGTTTTTTTTAAATACGTCTTCCTATGCTTTGTTATGGCGTTAAATTTATCAGTCTGTGTTTCTGCTAGCAATGCATCAAAGTGACCATTATAAATCACAACCTCACCAACTATGTGATATCCTTGAGGATCTAAGAGCTAGAAAATGGTGTATCAGGCCAGGCACAGTGGCTCACGCCTGTAATCCTAGCACTCTGAGATTTGTTGTGAAATATAACACATAGAAAAATATATAGATAGTTTTACGAATTGTTATGAAATGAATCCGTAGTCTTCTGGCATTTACATGGTTTAACCTCTTGTTTATTTTGGTATAATATGTGAAAAGGAAAATCATCTTTATTCTAAAGGACACTTTTTAAATGTTCATGAAATATTTTTAAATTGATTATATATAGCGAACAAAAAAGAAAAATCTCAATATCTTCCCCAAAGCAGAAATTGTACAGAACTTATTTTTTGTACACAAAACAAAAAGTTAATGACAAAGACTTAAAAGCAACCCTCTGTTAAATGGTTCATGTCCAAATTATAATTTCAATCCATTTAGCAACTTAAGCAAAAATAATTAATTAAAAACTTTTGGCTAATTTGCATAACTTTAATTATTTTTTAAAAGGAAAAGATTAGAAATGGCCTGAGCAATAAAGCTCAAAAGTTTAAAGAATAACTAACAGCCTCAATAAATCAAGAGAAAGAAATAGTGATAAAAATAAAAATTACAGAACTAGAAAAGGGAAAATTGTAACAGAATTGATAAATGGAAACCAAAGTTTATTTTTCAAACATAAGAGATATCGACTGCTAGTGCATCTATTAAGAAGAAAAAGACAAAATAACAGAACAATAAATGAGATGTTAAGACTTTAATTATAATTAAAACAAAAAACTTGACTAGTCTAGAAAAAAAAAAGAAAAAGACAAAATAAACTAAATTAAATAGGAAGACAGGGACGTCGCCTGTGGCTCAGTGAGTAGGGTGTCAGCCCCATATACCAAGGGTGGCGAGTTCCATCCCGGCCCCGACCAAACTGCGATAAAAAAATAGCTGGGAGTTCTCCAGCACCTGTAGTCCCAGCTACTCGGGAGGCTGAGGCAAGAGAATCGCCTAAGCCTAAGAGCTGGAGGTTGCTGTGAGCTATGATGCCACATCACTCTACCGAGGGTAACAAAGTGAAACTCTGTCTCTATAAAAATAAATAAATAATAAATAGGAAGACACAAGGAGATTTTATATTACAAGAAAACACTATATACACCTGTGTACTCTGCTACATTTGACCATCTTGACAAAATGAGCAATTTTCTTAAAAATATAAATTGCCAAAAGTTAATCAAAATAAGCAGAGTACAACCAACACAATCAAGGAAAATGGAAAGTTATTAAGTTTGATTTTTTAACAACTTGTTAAATGGCCAGATGTGGTGACTCACTCCTATGATCCTAGCACTCTGGAGGCCAAAATAAGTGGATGGCTTGAGCTCAAGAGTTTAAGACCAGACTAAGCAAGAGCAAGCCCCTGTCTCTACTAAAAATAGAAAAACTAGCTGGGCATAGTGACAGATGCCTTTTGTCCCAGCTACTGGGGAGGCTGAGGCAGGAGGATTGCTCAAGCCAAGAGTTTCAGGTTGCTGTGAGGTATGATAACACGGCACTCTGCCAAGGGCAACAGAGTGAGACTTTGTCTCAAATAAATAAAAATAAAAAATAAAAACCTGTTAAACAATTTGATAACATTGGGAAGCATTTTGGCTTTCACTGTGGGTAAGATGAAGAAGTTTTTAAGAATTAAAGGAAGCTGTGTCAGGCCCTGTTATAACAGCCAACAGTCTGCCTCCACCCTCCCGCCCCCTGGGGAGAGGGCTAGGGCAGGACAGATGGGAGATCAGGTCAGAAGCTGCTGCAGGAAACCAGGGGAGAAATGACAGTGCCCGGTCTAAGCAGTAGCCGTAGAGGAAATGAAGTTCTAGAATACTATTGGAAAATTAAGCCATCTTTGGCTGTGAGCTCAAGGAAGCGTGAACCTGACTTGATGTGAAAGGGGAAGGTGGTCAGGGGAGCAGTTTGGGAGTAGAGCTTGGTTTTGGACTTGAAACTGTCCTTGAGATGCATATGAGGCATCCAAGTGGAGTTGGTGGGAGAATTAAAATAAATAATGCCAAAAAGACTTGCCTAGCATTTAGCAAATGTTCATTACATTGTCTAATCAACTTTGTCAACCACTTTTCCACGTGAAATGTAGTGTTGTCTTTTTAACACACTTATAACAATGTTAAACTCAAAAGTAGAAAAAAATACTATTTTTTTGATCAAAATGAATTTCTTTTTTTTTCCTTTTTTTTTTGTTGTTGTTGTTAGAGATAGAGTCTCACTCTGTTTCCCAGGCTGGAATACAGTGGTGCCCTCACAGTTCTCTGTAACAGCAAATGCCTGGGCTCAAGCCTGAGACTTCCAAGTTGCTGGGACTACAGGCACCCCCACTACTACTGGCTAATGTTTTATTTTTATTGTTTGTAGGAGGCAATATCTCTTTATTGTTGCTCAGGATGGTCTTGAACTTATGGACACAAGCAATGCTCCTACCTTGGCCTCACAAAGTGCTAGGATTACCGGCGTGATCCACTGTGCCTAGCCAAGGAATGAATTACTTTTTTTCTTTTTTGTAGAGACAGTCTCACTTTGTCACCCTCGGTACAGCGCCATGGCGTCACACAGCTCACAGCAACCTCCAACTCCTGGGCTTTGGCGATTCTCTTGCCTCAGGCTCTGGAGTAGCTGGGACCACAGGGGCCCACCACAACGCCCAGCTATTTTTTTGTTGCAGGTTGGCCCGGGGCGGGGTTCAAACCGCCACCCTCGGTATATGGGGCCAGTGCCCTACCCACTGAGCCACAGGTGCCACTCCATGAATTACTTTTTAATTCAAATAATCAGTCTCTATTTAGCCTCCTCAATTGCCTTCCTATTTCTGTTTTAGTTTTATCATTTCACATTATTTAGGGGACTTCCATTTTGTAAGCCATCAGTAATGATTTCTTCTGTTTACTCAACATCATATATTTCTCTTCCTTATACATTGGGGAAATGTCTACTTTCATTTTTAATGTAAACGTCTTAATGGATTTTTAAAAATTGAAATATTCATGTTCAAAGTGCAAATGGTATAAAGGGTCCAAACAAGTACAGTGGAAAGGGCTCTGCTCCCTCTGTGGCCACAGCCGCCTCACCAGACACAATCTTGTCACTGGTTTCTTGTGTAACCTCCTAGAGTTGGTCTCTGCAAATGCAAAATAGACGCATTTAAAGTAGACACACATTTAAACACTCTGCATATGCAAAATAGACGCATTTAAAATAGACACACATTTAAACACACACATTTAAAATAGACGCATACCACAGTTCTTTTTATTTATTTATTTATTTATTTTGAGACAGAGTCTCACTATGTCACCCTTCGGTAGAGTGCTGTAGCATCACAGCTCACAGCAACCTCTAAGTCTTGGGCTTACGTGATTTTCTCAGCCTCCCGAGTAGCTGGGACTACAGGTGCCCACCACAAAACCCAGCTATTTTTTTGGTTGCAGTTGTCATTGTTGTTTAGCAGGCCTGGGCCGGGTTCGAACCCGCCAGCTTTGATGTATGTGGCCCGTGCCCAAGCCAGCTAAACAATGACAACTGCTACAAAAAAACTGCCAGGCATTGTGGCGGGCATCTGTAGTCCCAGCTAAATGAGAGGCTGAGGCAAGAGAATCGCTTAAGCCCAAGAGTTTGAGGTTGCTGTGAGCTGTGACACTACAGCACTCTAACAAGGTGGACAAAGTTAGATTTTGTCTCAAAAAAAAAAAAAATAGATATTTGCCTGTTTTTCTAGTCTTCTACTATGATAGCTAGAGCTCAATAGATATTCTTGTATTTGGTCCAGATATGATGGCTCACTCCTATAAGCCCAGCACTTTGGGAGGCTAAAATAAGAGGATTACTTGAGCACAGGAGTTCAACATAGTGAGACCCCATCTCTATAAAAATTTTGAAATTAGCCAGGTGTGGTAGCACACACCTGTAATTGCAGCCACTTGGGAGGCTGAAGCAGGAGGGTCCCTTAAGCCCAGGAGTTTGAGGTTGCAGTGAGCTGTGTTGATGCTCTGGCCCAGGCAACTGAGCAAGATCCTGTCTCCCCTCCTCCCAAAAACAAAAAGTGAAATCCATCTCACTGTCCTGGGGAATTACTGACACTCGGGGTCTTTGTCCACATGAGGGAGGAAGCATGTTAATTTGTAGGTCTTTTGTTTGGAATGATTTTAAGCATTTAAAACACGTGTGTATTTGTTTCTCCTTAAGTGTTGCCATTTGATGGGCTTTGCCACATTTTGATGTGGTTGTTGGTCTTTTCTGTGTTTGTTCCGGTCTTTGTTCATAAGAAGAGCAGCCTTTTGTCACATGTGCAAATGCTTTTCCAGCTTGCTGCTTTCATTTTGTTTGTTGTCATTTTTTCTACACAAAAAAGTTAATAGTGATAAGGAATATTTTATTATAATAGTTAATTTATACTGAATTTTTTTAGATAGTTTCACTTTGTTGCCCTCGGTAGAGTGCTGTGGCATCACAGCTCACAGCAATTTCCAACTCCTGAGCTCAAGCAATTCTCTTACCTCAGCCTCCTGAGTAGCTGGGACTATAAGTACCCGCCACAACACCCAGCTATTTTTAGAGAGGAGGTCTTGCTCTGGCTCAGGCTGGTCTCGAACCTGTGAACTCAGGTGACCCACCCACCTAGGCCTCCCAGAGTGCTGGGATTACAGGTGTGAGCCACCATGCCCAGCCCTATCCTGCATCATTTTTAAACAACTGTATGGAGGTTTAATTTACATACCATAAAATTCACCCATTTTAAGTGTACGATTCAGTGATTCCTAGTAAATTGGCTGAATTATGCAGCCATCACCACAATCTAGTCTTAGAGCATTTACTACCATGAGATTCTTCATACTCAGAATAATTCCTACTCCTGCTCTCAGACCTAGGTGACCACTAATCTGCTGTCTCTAGAGATTAGCTTTTTCTGAATCTTTCATATAAATAGAATCATACAATATGTGATAATAGTTTCTGACTTCATTCCCATAGTATAAACTTTGTTCCTTCTTGTTGTTGAATAATATTCCATTGTACAGATGGACCATATTCTGTTTCTCCATGCTGGTTGATTTTACTTTTTTTATTATTGTGGATAATACTGACGTGAACATTCATGTACAAGTTTTTGTGTGGGTATATATTTTTATTTCTCTTGGGTATAGACCCAGGAATGAAATTGGTGGGTTGTCTGATAACTCTGTAGTTTAACACTTTAAGGAACTGCCAAACTGTTATGCAAAGAGGCTGTACTGTTTCACATTCTCATTAGCAATATGCAGGGTCTCTTGTTTCTCCATATTCACATCAACACACTATCTGTCCTTTTCATTATAGACATTCTATGTGGATGTGAAATGCTATGCTGTTGTGTTTCTAATTTCCATGCAGAAGATTTTAATTTAATTACTTAATTAAAAATCATATATTTTGATACCGTGTATTTCCCCTTTTTTCCGTCAGTATCATAGATGAAAAGTGAACTTTGAGCTGCCCATAACCCCAACACTCTGGGAGGGTTGCTTAAGGTCAGAGTTCAAGACAAGCCTGAGCAAGAGAGAAACTCTGTCTTTAAAAAAAAACACAAAAATTAGCTGGGCGTGGTGGCACACACCTGTAGTCTCAGTAAATCGGGAGGCTCAGATGGAAGGATCGCTTGAGCCAGGAGCTTGAGTTTGCAGTGAGCTATGATGACCCCACTGCACTCTAGCCTGGGATAAAAAGAAAGACTCTGTTTTGTTTGTTTGTTTGTTTGTTTGTTTTTGTTCTGTTTTATTTTTTTAAAGGTGAGTGTTAAGAGTGTGTGAAGCTTATTGGATTCTATTCCACTCCTTTAATCAATTTTTTAAAACTTTTAATCCAAGTATCTTAAAGTGTTAATGGTGATTGGCCAGGCGTTATGGCTCACACCTGTAATCCTAGCTCTCTAGGAGGCCAAGACAGGCAGATTGCTTGGAGTCAGGAGTTTGAGACCAGCCTGAGCAAGAGTGAGACCCCCATCTCTACTAAAAATAGAAAATATTGCTGGATGTTGTAGTGGGCACCTGTAGTCCCAGCTGCTTGGGAGGCTGAGGCAAGAGGATCTCTAGAGCCTAGGAGTTTGAGGTTACTGTGAGGAAAGCTGATGCCGTGGTACCCTACCCAGGGAGACAGTAAGACTCTGTCTAAAAAAGATTTTTTTTTTAAGTATTAATGATGACCACTTTCTTACTTTTTTTTTTTTTTTTTTAAGAGACAGAGTTTTACTTTGTCGCCCTCGGTAGAGTGCTGTGATGTCACAGCTCATAGCAACCTCCAGCTCTTGCGCTTAGGTGATTCTCTTGCCTCAGCCTCCCGAATAGCTGGGCCTATGGGCACCTGCCAGAATCCCAGCTATTTTTTTGTTGCAGTTTGGCCAGGGACGGGTTCGAACGCACCACCCTCCGTATATGGGGCCGGTGCCCTACCCACTAAGCCACAGGTCTGCCCACACTTTCTTATATGTCTTATTACATTAGAAACCTTTTCATTATTGCCTGTCCTTCTCAATGAATAGTTTTTTGACATAGTTCCCTTCATTTTTTTTTTTATCTAATTCTAACTTAAAATTAGACTTAAACTGTTTTATTAGAGAATATTTAAGATAGTATATAAACCCCATCATATCTGCCTTTTTTTCTAAATGACTATAAAACAGAATTTCATCAAGTTCTTTAAGGTTTCCTGTTATAATTTAAGTGCCATTGCATTCGATCTATGTCAGTTTAGAGATTTTTTTTTTTACTTTTACTTTCTGTGGCCACAAGCAGTTTGGGTTGCTACAACAAAATACTGTAGCCTGGGTGGCTTCTCAAGAGAAGTTTATTTTTCACAGTTCTGAAGGTTGGGAAGTCCCAGATCCAGCCACCAGCACATCTAGTGTCTGCTGAGAGCATTCTTCTTGCTGTTCAGATGGCAACATCTGGTTGTGTTCTCACATGGGGAAGAGCAGAAAGAGCAAACTCTCTCTGTCTCCTGTCTCCCCACCACCTTTTTTTGAGACAGAGTTTTACTTGTCGTCCCCGGTAGAGTGCTGTGGCATCATAGCTCACAGCAACCTCAAACTCTTGGGCTCAAGTGATTCTCTTACTTCAGCCTCCCAAGTAGCTGGGACTACAGCCCACCACAATGCCCGGTTACTTTTAGAGATGAGGTCTCACTGTGGCTCAGGCTGGCCTTGAACTCTTGAGCTAAGGCGATCCTCCCACCTTGGCCTCCCAGAGTACCAGGATTACAGGAGTGAGCCACTGTGCCCGGCCTCCTGTCTCTTGTAAGGGCACTAGTCCCATCAAAAGAGCTGCACATGCATGGCCTGATTACCTCCCAGAGACCCTATCTCCAAATACCATCTCACTTAGGGGTATTTAGGCTTCATCATAGGAATTGGGGGGAGCGGGTAGGGCAAACGTTAAGTCCATAGCAAGATACTTTTCAATTTACTAATGCCTCTTTTCATTTCTTCTGTTAGAGTTTATTTATTTATTATTTTTTTTAAATACTCGAATATAAGCCGAGTTTTTTCCGGCACAAAATTTGTGCCGAGTTCGGGTTGTTGGGCACAAATTTTGTGCCAGAAAAACTCGGCCTATACTCGAGTATATACGGCAAATCATAGCTGCGTGCATTAATGTAATCATGGGGGTACAATGTGCTGGTTGTATATACCGTTTGAAATATTTTCATCAACATAGCCTTCACCACATTTTCTTAGTTGTTGCGTTAAGACATTTATATTCTACACGTAGTGAAGTTAACATGTACCCTTGTAAAATGCACTGTAGGTGTGGTCGTGGTCCCACCAATTACCCTCCCTCCACCCATCCTTTGCCTTCCTCTTTCCTCCCTCTCCTCTTTCTTTCTTTCTTTTTTTTTTTGAGGCAGAGTTTTGCTCTGTCACTTGGGATAGAGTACAGTGGCATCATCATAGCTCACAGCAACCTCAAATACGTGGGCTCATTCAAGCAATCCTTCTGTCTCAGCCTCTGGAATAGCTCAGACTACAGGCACCCGCCACCATGCCCAGATAATTTTTCTATTTCTATTTTAATTTTATTTATTTATTTATTTTTAGACAGAGTCTCACTGTGTCGCCCTGGGTAGAGTGCTATGGCATCACAGCTCACAGCAACCTCAAACTCTTGGGCTTAAGCAATTCTCTTGCCTCAGCCTCCCAAGTAGCTGGGCCTACAGGGGTCCGCCACAATGCCCGGCTATTTTCTTGTGGCAGTTGTCATTGCTGTTTAGCTGGCCTGGGCCGGGCTCAAACCCGCCAGCCTCCGTGCATGTGGCTGGCACCATAACTGGCATCATAACCACTGTGCTATGGGTGCCGAGCCAATTTTTCTATTTTTAGTAGACCAGCTCTTGCTCAGGCTGGTCTTTAACTCCTGACCTCAGTAGATCCTCTTGCCTTGGCCTCCCAGAGTGCTTAGGATTACAAGTATCAGCCACCTTGCCCAGCTTCCTTTTACAATATGTTTTTGTTTTTGTTTGAGACAGAGTCTCAAGCTATTGCACTGGGTAGAGTGCCGTGGCGTCACAACTCACAGCAACCTCAGACTCTTAGGCTTAAGCGATTCTCTTGCCTTATCCTCTCAAGTAGCTGGGCCTACAGGCCCCTGCCACAACACCCGGCTATTTTTGTTGTTGTTGTTGTTGTTGTTGTTGCAGTTGTCATTGTTGTTTTAGCAGGCCATGGCCGGGTTTGAACCCGTCAGCCCCAGTATATGTGACCAGCGCCCTACCCACTGAGCTACGGGTGCCACCCCCTTTTACAATTTGATAATGTTGTTTCTAATATACATAATTAACATTAAAGGGCCTCTTCAAAGGACCTCTTTTTTCATTTCTTATTTCTAACTGTTGGTACTTACCTATGTTATATTACAATGTGCCCTATATATATAATGGAGATTTTTCTAAAGTCATGGAACTTTGTATAATAGTTACACTCCTCATATTCACAGGTATTCAATCAGAGCACACACTGATCTTTAACCTCTCTTCCTTTCTCCCTGTACCTTTTAGCTGCTTGTTTTCTTATCCATTCCATATTATTTATTTATTTATTTTTGAGACAAAGTCTCACTATGTCGCCCTCGGTATCACAGCTCACAGCTAACTCAAACTCTTCACTTTGTTGCCCCGGGTAGAGTGCTATGGCATCACAGCTCACAGCAACCTCAAACTCTTGGGCTTAAACGATTCTCTTGCCTCAGCTTCCCAAGTGGCTGGGACTACAGGCGCCTGCCTCAACGCCCGGCTGTTTTTTTTTGTTGCGGTTGTCATTGTTGTTTAGCTGACCAGGACTGGGTTCGAACCTGCCAGCCCTGGTGTATGTGGCTGGCGCTGTAACCACTGTGCTACAGGTGCTGAGCCCCATTCCATGTTGTTAAGGAGGATCTCTATAGTGTTACGTAGGAATTTGGGCCAGAGCATCTTTTGACTGTGCTCTTCATGAGGCAGCCTCTTATGCCTCTGGGCTTTCTCTTGGAGAAGAATGTTTACTTTTGATTGTTTAAAAACTACTTCATCATGTGATAGGAAAGAAGATTGAAAATCCCAACCTTTGGGGAGTTTTATATTCAGGGGGAAAAAGTTGTCATCTGCAGTGAGGATTATTCAGTTTTCTTGTGAATAGATCATCCACAGTAAGTTTGCTGGGATTTCAGGGTATAAACTCTGATGCCGTAGGCCTTTGTAAAGTGAGTCTCTGAATTGGAGGAGGAAGAAGGGCATTCTTGGGGCCAACTGTGGCAGGAGGTAACTCTGGGGAGGGTTGGGCTGTGTGAACTGTAGATACACAAAGAGTTGCGGCTGGAGAAGAGCTAAGCATGAAGTTGGCGGGACTGTTTCTGGGTCAAGTGTGCTCAGGGGTGTCTCCAGCAGGCAGGGAAGAGAGTCGGTGCCCTCTTTCCAGTGCTCTTCTTGAAGTTTGGAATAGCAGGAAGAACTCCCTTTCTTCTCTCTCCTTAGGGATCTGCATGTGGAAACAAGCTTTAAGTCAGGCTCTGGGCACAAGACATAGCCCAGATACCCATGAGGACCTCTCCATGGGGACCCTGGAGCACCTATGATGAACCAGGAAGCAAAGTAGGTAATTTTCTCTCCCCCTTGCCTCCTCTGTCTCTCTCTCTCGTCTTCTCCTTCCCTCTCCTCCCCTTTGACTGCTCTCGACCCAGATCTACCTTGGTGGGCTGCCCCCAACACAGCAAACCTTCAGCTTGAGAATGACAACATTGGACACAGAAGATCAGGAAGGGCTTTGAGGCAGCATCTAATCTACCCAATTTATAGATGGCATGACTGAGGCCCATATTAGGGAAGAGACTTGCTCAAGGTCATACTATGAGTGTATCAGCTAGAACAGGCTAGGTTTGCTCCAAAAACAAACATCTCCAAAGCCCCAGTGGCTCATGATAATGAAAGTTTATTTCCTGCTCTTGCCTCTTGCCTGTTGTGAACTGACGTCATCCTCTCTCCCAAACCCAGGCTAAAGGAGCAGCCACAATCTGGAATACTGCTGGTCCCTACAGTGGAGGAGAAAAGAGAGCACACAGAATCACGTTGACTCTTAATACATCTGCATAGATGTGACATGTGTCATTTTTTAGTGTATTTCATTGGCCAAAGCAAGTTTCATGATTGTGGTCAATTTCAGGGAAACAGGGTACTTAGAAAAAGGAGAAAGAGTGTCTGTTACTAGACAGCCCAGTGACACCAGCAGATGGTTAGCAACAGAGCTGGGACAGGAACCTTGGCCCAACAATCGACTTCTCCAAGGGTATTTCCCATAGAAGTCTCAATGATTAATAATGATATCATATGCTTTTTTCTCCCAAGCATGATTACCCTTAAAGAGCTTTGAATCTTACCCTAAGGGAATAGAACACTAATGATGGGGAAAAAGACATTGTGTTAAACTGGCTGGAGAAGAAATTTGAGGATGAGGAACATTCCCAGAAATCATTCCATCCATGCACCACTCACTTCCTCCTGGCATCATGCTGCCCTGGGTGATTTCTTTATGGGCCATGTGGACTTTGAACATCATAGCCTGGAAGAGAAGCAATGCCCAGGGCCACATTCTTTTGCCAAGATCACACAAAATCCTGGGTTTTTTCCTTATCTGGAGCTGTCTAGAACTCCCAGGCCTTAGAAATTTATTGGCTTGGGAAGCAAGAAATTGCAGTTCTGATTCTGGCTGTACCATGGACTTGCTGTATAACCTTGGGCACATTCTTTACCCATCCTTGGCTGTCGTCTTTCACTGCAGATGGTGGTCCCTTGCCTGAGGATTGTGTATATAAGCATGTTTCATGAATTCTGAATCTGTGTGCCAGAGCGAGGACTTATTGCTGCTAGTCTGGTTGAGAAGGGATGACCAGTGGGGACAGATGACACATGCTCATGGGTCTCTGCTGGATGCCCAGGGAACAGCAGGTATCTAAATCCAGGACACAGTCTTGTGGCTCAGCCTCTGGGAGCTGGGGATGCTGGCTCATTGGTGGGCATCCAAAATCTCTGATAAAATCAGGTAAAATTGGGTGGCGCCTGTGGCTCAAAGGAGTAGGGCGCTGAACCCATATTCTGGAGGTGGCAGATTCAAACCCGGCCCCGGCCAAAAAAAAAAAATCAGGTAAAATCTCTAGAGTTGTAAGGATTAGATAAGATTTATAAAGCCCTTGAAATAATGCCTAACACATACTAAGGGCTTTCTAAGTATTTGCTACAATTATTAAGGAAATAGGACCAGAAAGTACACTTGGAAATGTTATATCATAGTCCACCATAGTATGGGCTACTATTTAGTTAACCAATCCAAAATTGTTGGGATTGTTTCCAATGTCTAAAAAACTATTTTTTAGATGCAGGGTCTCACTCTGTCACTCAGGTGGATCATACTTCACTGCAGCCTTGAACTCCTGACCTCAGCATCCTGAGTAGTTGAGACTATAAGTAACCACCACCATGCCTGGCTAAGTTTTTAAACATTTTTTTTAGAGAGGGGTTCACCTGTGTTGCCCAGCCTGGTCTTGAACTCCTGAGTCCAAGGAATCCTCCTGCCTCAGCTTCTCCAGTAGCTGGGATTACAGGTGTGAGCCACTGCACCTGGCTGGTTGCTTCCAGTTTTTAACAATTATAAATAATTAGCAAACAGCTGGGTAATTAAAATTGATATACACATTCATGATTCTTCCCTGAGGTTAGAGTAGGAGAAAAGGAGTTGCTGGATCCAAGGCATTATGTATTTTTTAGGTTTTTGCTATGTGAGTGGCTCGTGCCTTCTATTGGTACTCCTGCCAGGATTTCATTCAAGACTTCCAGTTTAGAAAAGGAAGAATTTTCATGGCTCGGTGCCTGTGGCTCATGCCGCTAAGGCACCGGCCACATACACCTGAGCTGGCAGGTTCAAACCCAGCCCTGGCCTGCCAAGCAACAATGACAGCTGCAACCAAAAAATAGCCGGGCATTGTGGTGGGCGCCTGTAGTCCCAGCTACTTGGGAGGCGGAGGCAGGAGAATGGCTTGACCAGGAGTTGGAGGTTGCTGTGAGCTGTGATGCCATAGCACTCTACCCAGAGCTTGAGACTCTGTCTCAAAAAAAAAAAAAAAAAGGAAGAATTTTCTTAGAGAGAGAGGAATTGGTTTATAAGTGTGTTATCTGGGATTAGAGTTCATTGTGAGTAGCACGAAGCCCTAAACAACACAAATTTAGATAGAGGGTATTTCCCTGTCATATAGTAGAAGTCCAAAGTCAGAGAGTCTGAGGCAGGGGGACAGCTTTCCTCTCCACCTTCTTGGCTTCCACCAACATTGGCTTCCGCCTCATGATTCAACATGGCTACCCAAGGTCCAGCCATCTCATTGACATTCCAGTCAACAGGGGGAAGCAAAGGAGAGACAATATTTTCACTGACATCCCATTGGCCAAAATTTGGCTACATATAACTGCAAGGAAGACTGGGAAATACAGTATATTCTATATCTGAGGTCCCCAGCCCCTGGGACTGGTCCATGGCCGACGTGTTAGGAACTGGGCCACACAGCAGGAGACAAGTAGCATCACCTCCTAAGCTCCACCTCCTGTCAAATCAGTAGTGGCATTAGATTTATGGGAGCACAAACTTTATTGTAAACTGCCTGCAAGGGATCTAGGTTGTTAGCTTCTTGTGAGAATCTAAATGCCTGATGATTCTAGGTGGAGCTGAGGCAGTGATTCTAGTGTTGTGGAGCGGCTGCAAATACAGATGATCATTAGCAGAGAGGTTTGACTGCACAGAAACCATAGTAAATCTATTGCTTGCAGACTCATATCAAAACCACCACTCCCACCCCCATTGGTCTATGGAAATATTGTCTTTCATGAAACTGGTCCCTGCTACCAAAAAGGTTGAGGACCTCTGTTCTAGATGACCAGGGAATGTTCAGGAGTTCTAGTACTAAGAAATAAGGGAAGGATAGTTGTCAACTAGTTGGGGGACTACTAGCTGTCTCTGCTCTGAAGTTAGCTCAGACTGAGGACTAACTATTAATAGTACAAATGAACAGGAATGATGATCTACAGGGGACCGTCTGCAGGGGATGAACTAAATCATTCTGGATTTAGGTGCAGATGGGGTGGATTTGAGGGGGGTGCATAAGAAGCAGACTAATCTCTGGATCCAATCCCAGGGCAGAGGCATCAAGACTCCACGTAGAGGCCACTTATCTGCTTATTTTCTGGGGCTTGATTTGGGTTCTTGACTACGTAGCTTTCCCCAGCTCACCTGTCACCCAATTTACCTGTCCCCCAGCTTATCTTTTCCTCCAGCTCACTTTCCACTCACCTCACCTGTCTCCCAGCTCACCTGCCTCCCCTGTCTATCTAGGGCCTGCTCCTCATGGACCCCATCAGCATCCAGCTGGACACTGGGAACCTGTGGGGCGGTCTCGTGAGTCTGCTCAGCAAAGACCCAGACTGGCTGAGCACCAAGATGAAGTTCTTCTTACCCAAAGTGGACCTGGGTTCCATGAATGATATCTTGGACCCTGAGCAGAGGATCATCTCACAAGTCAGACTATTGTACGCTCAAGATCTGGTCACCTGGAAATCGTTCATCCACTGTGTGTGCATGGAGCTGGAGGTACCTCTGGACCTGGAGGTGCTACTGCTGAGTACTTGGGGCAGTGAGGACGGTAAGGACAGGTGTGAGAGAGAAAAGGAGCCCACTCAACTCCTGTGACATGGAGAGCCCAGGAAGGCCCAAGGACCCACCTGAGTCACACAGAGAGGGTGCAGCTGGTCCAGGAACAAAATTCTGTGTTGCTGGGTACTCTGCAAGCAAATTCTCTAATGCCACAAAATCAGCTGGGTCCTGCAGGTCCCCCTCTTCCAACTGGCTCATTCCAGTTGCTCAGGGAGACAAAATTCAGTGAGAAAAAGACTTCTTGCACTCAGAAAATACCAAATAGACCAAATGCTCGAGAAATTTCTTCCTTTTTTCTTCTTTCTTTCGTTGTTTTTTTTTTTTTTTTTTTTTTTTTGAGACAGACTCTCACTCTGTCACTTGAATGGAGTGCAATGGCTTCATAGCTCACAGCAAACTCCCAATTCCTTAAGCGATCTTCTTGTCTCAGCCTCCTGAGTAGCTGGGACTGGAGGCACCCACCACCACACCCAACTAGTTTTTGTTTCTTTTATTTATTTATTTATTTGAGACAGAGTCTCACTATGTCACCCTCGGTAGAGTGCCATGGCATCATAGCTCACAGCAACCTTAAACTGTTGGGCTTAAACAATTCACTTGCCTCAGCCTCCCAAGTAGCTGAGACTACAGGCACCCGCCACAATGCCCAGCAATTTTTTTGTTGCAGTTGTCATTGTTGTTTAGCTGGCCTGGGCCGGGCTTGAACCTGATAGCTTTAGTGTATGTGACTGGTGCCTTCACGACTGTGCTACAGGTGCCAAACCAAGTTTTTTTTTGGTTTGCTTTGTTTTTTTGAGACAGAGCCTCAAGCTGTCACCCTGGGTAGAGTGCTGTGGCATCACAGCTCACAGCAACCTTCAACTCCTGGGCTCAAGCGAGTCTCCTGCCTCTGCTTCCCAAGTAGCTGGGACTACAGGCACCTGCCACAACACCCGGCTATTTTTTAGTTGCAGTTGTCTTTGTTGTTTGGCAGGTCCGGGCTGGATTCGAACCTGCCAGCTCAGGTGTACGTGGCTGGCGCTTTAGCCGCTTGAGCCACAGGCGTCGAGCCAAGTTTTTCTATATTTAGTAGAGTTGTGGTCTTGCTCTTGCTGAGGCTCCTCTCAAACTCCTAAGCTCAGGCAGTCCACTTGCCTCAGCCTCCTAGAGTGCTAGGATTACACCCATGAGCCACTGAGACCCGCCCCAAGAAGGTTGTTTTGGGGTTGTTGTTTTTTTTTTTTTTTTGGTAATAGTTTCTCCCCAGTTATCACAGGAAAGATTTCTGACCTTTACCAATAGACAGGCAAATTTAACCCTTTTGAACTTACTGGGCATTTGGGTGCGCCTTCTGTTTATACACTGTACTGAAAGGAGCCAAAGGACGGTGAGGGGGAACATTCTCCTTGGAGAGAAAGTGGGAACTCACTAAAGAACTCTACCACATGGCAGCGTATGGGAAACTCAGGGGGTTGGGCGCACACACACACATGCACACATATGCATGCACACATACACGCACGCATGCACATGCGTATACATACATGTTTCTACCCACCAGGTTTCCCCTGCAACAGGTAACTGTTAATTTTATTTCTCCTTTGCTGGGTACCCACCCTATGGGACGAGCCTGAGCCAGAGAGCAGGCCAGAGTGGGTCCCCAAGCACCCACTGCATCCCCATGACATTTATATGCTCCTCTCTTTTGCAGGGTTCCCCAGTCAGCTGGGGGCTGATGAAGAAAGCCAACCTGAATCTTGGCTCCATCCTGGTAAGGCCTGGGGCTGGGGAGCAGGAAAGGGTGATAAGCCCTGCTAAGTCCCCACCTCCAAGCTGGAGGAGGCTGGTGGTGGCCGGTCACAGCCATTTCCCTTTAAACCATCCTGCTCATCTGTCCCCATTCGTGTGCATGGGTGCCATGCCCCTCACTGTGTCTCCCAGCCTCACCTCCTCCCATTCTGTGACTTTTGAGGCTTCAATCTGGCCCGTTGTGGGATCTCAGGGTCTTAACTGGAGTCCCTCAGGAAGCCTGTTCTCACTTTCCTATCCCCAAGACTCGGGGCCTCATCGGTCAGCCCCACAGAGTCAGGTTCACCAGGAAGTCCTAACCACCTGTTCTCCATTTGAATACCTCAGGGTCACCCACAATGCTGTCTACACCCAAGGAGCTCAGAGGGGTCAGTGATCAAATGGTGGCCACCTACTGATTCCTGGGTCATACTCTAGTCTCAGAACCTTTATTTCTGTAGAAGTAACAACTTTATAAAATTATTGCTGTGCATGACAGTAATGTTAACAAAAATCAACCACCCTGTAATTCTAGCTCTCCAACAAATCAATACTGTTTGTCCAAGTCCCTGGTCCATGCTGGCCCTTGTCACTGAGCTTGCATAATTGTCTCAAGCCTGTGACCAGGTCTGACTGATACTTGGCCAGTGAGTCCCTTGTTAGTAAAGGATTTGTCTAAATATTAAAATACTCTCAAATGGGTTCTAGTGCCTCTTTGGAACCCCTAAACCTCTCTGTGATTCAGCAACTGATAAGTCAATACCTAGAAGATCCCAAAGCCCCTGTTCCAGGGGGTGTTCTGACTGGTCACCAGTGCCTGGCAATAGGAATGTCCTCCTTCACTTATTTTTTTTTTTTAAAGATAGTCTCACTTTGTCGCCCTGGGTAGAGTGCTGTGCCATCACAGCTCACATCAACCTCCAACTCCTGGGCTTAGGTGATTCTCTTGCCTCAGCCTCCCAAGTAGCTGGGACTACAGGTGCCGCCACAACACCTGGCTATTTTTTTTATTGTTGTTGTAGTTTGGCTGGGGCTGGGTTTGAACCTGCCACCCTCGGTATATGGGGCCGGCGCCCTACCCACTGAGCCACAGGTGGCGCCCTACCCACTGAGCCACAGGTGCCGCCCCCTCCTTCACTTCTTAAAGTTCTTCCTTAAGTCCCCTTTCCTTTCCTCCTCCCATCTTTTCTTTTCCCCCTTCCTTCTTGTTTTCCTTCTTCCTTTCTCAAACTCTTCCAGAATGGCATTAAAGTGACTCTTGGAATCCATGCAGTGAGACAGGACTCATGAAACCATTAAGAGAAGGGAGGAAACGTGAGTGATAAGAAATTAGGGCAAGAAAACATGGTAATGCAGGGAAGGGGGTCACAGGCCTGGCCAAGCCCACTGCAAGTTTCACTTTTATGGCCAGGGGTAGCCTCCACAGAGCTCAGACCTCCCCTGATGGAGAGCCAGCCACTTAGTGCTGCTGGGGCTGCTGACTGTGGACCCTGCTCCCTGCATCTTGGACTGAGAGACCCCCAGACCCAGAGCCTCCAGCCCTCATACTGGGGCTTAGAAGCGCCTCTTGCAAACGTGCTGGTGTTGGCGCAGCCTCTGCCTGCCACCTGTTTCTGGAATGGAGGTCCCCCAAAATGCTGGGTTCCCCCTCCACCACTCCACCACTGCCTTTGCTCTTTCAGGTGTCAAGCGCCCTCATCAGAGCTGTGGGTCTTCACCTCGACGGAAGCAGTGCAGGAAACAGCAGCGAGGTGGGTAGCTGAACTCTGGAGATGGGGGTGCCTTACAGCCAGGACTCAGACTCTGGACCTGTCCCCTGCCAACAAGCCTCAAGGGTCCCAGTAACTCTCCTCTTCCAAGCTTCCAGGAGAGAAGGATGGGAGGTTCCAGCAGCAAGAGAGGGCTGGGCTGGTAGGAAAGGGTATCCCCCATCAGGCTGCAAAGGACTTCTCCAAAGATGTCTCTCCTAAGGATCCTGCAGTACCCCAATAGGCTCTTCCAGGGATACCCTGTATCTTCAGGGTTGAGGTGATCAACATGACCAGTTTGGGGTGTGAGCAGGGATAGGGAGTGATACAGATGCCTGGGTTAACCCTCAAGCAGAGGCCTTGGGGATGATGGGACTGCAAAAGACTGACCATGGGGGGGCGCTGGAGACAAAAGAGAAATTCTCTATTTCTGGACCATTTTTCCAAAATATTTCTTGTTTTTGGCTGGTTGTCCAACTAACTGGAATTCTCCCCATCCCCACCAATGCCAACCATGGGCATAACCAGAGGAGACATATTGATACAAAGTAAGCCCCTACCCAGCCACCCTCCCCAGTCTCCCTTAACAGTGGCCTCAGTCCTTCCTCTGGGCCACTTGAGATCTCCCAGTGACCTGGCACTGTAGGGCCCAGCTCTCACAGTTCTGACTGGTCAGTGCCCAGGGCCCTAGACTGTTAGCCTGGGCATTACATTGCAAAACTGAAATATTAGGGAGGGACACAGGGGACTCAGCTATCACAAGAAGAGACTGTTCCAACAAGATGTTGCAAAAGAAGTGCCCTGTTTCTCTCCTCCTGTGTTGCTGAAAACCTTACACCATGTATACTGTTGTGAAAGGAGTAGAGCCACGGCCTGCACTTCTCCATCCACTCTCCCTGCCCAAGTGACTGCGGAGCCTATGCTTCTGCAGAACCAATTGCTTCTGGGAATCTGGGTGGCACAGAATCCCCTACTGTGCTCTTGGCAACCACCCCCAACCTCCATGCATATATAGCTGGGGCTAGGGGTTCCCAACAGCCCAGTAAGGGAGTGGGGGGACATGGCAGAGGGCCAGGGGCTCCTACCCTCATGCCATCTCCCTGCCCCCCGCAGAGTTGGCCAAGAGGTACTTGCAGCTTCTGAGGACCTCTACCCAACAGCGTTATGGTGACAGAGTCCCTGGGTCAGGGAAGCCCCTTGCCTCCAGCCAGGCCTACGTCCCCCCAATCCTGCAGTGGACCCGAGCCACAATGCCTTTAGACACTCAGAAGAGTGCTGTTTTGGGAGACATCAAGGTAGAAGATGGCACTGATGTGAGCATCTGGGACCTCTTCAATCCCAAGGCCAAAAAGGGGCCAAAGGTGACAGTGCTTTTGGGGAAGGCCGGCATGGGCAAGACCATGCTGGCGCACCGGCTCTGCCAGAAGTGGGCTGATGGCCAGCTGAACCGCTTCCAGGCCCTGTTCCTTTTTGAATTCCGCCAGCTCAACCTGATCACAAGTGTTCTGACACTGCCCCAACTCCTTTTTGATCTGTACCTGAGCCCCGAGTTTGGCCCCGACGCTGTCTTCCAGTACCTAAAGGAGAACGCTGATAAAGTTCTGTTCATCTTTGATGGGCTGGATGAGGCCCTCCAGCCCTGCTCCAGCAGGGAGACCCAGGGCCCTGGGGGCCGAGGCCCAGCCTTCGCCCTCTTCTCTGATCTCTGCTGTGGGACTCTCCTGCCTGGTTGCTGGGTGATGGTCACCTCCCGTCCAGGGAAGCTGCCTGCCTGCCTGCCCGCAGAAGCAGCCATGGTCCAGATGTGGGGCTTTGACAGGCCGCGGGTGCAAGAGTATGTGAGCCACTTCTGTAGTGCCCAACCATCCCAGGAGGAGGTCTTGGCAGAGCTGCAGGCAAATGGACGTCTTTGGAGCATGTGTGCAGTGCCTGCACTGTGCCAAATCGCCTGCCTCTGCCTCCGCCATCTGCTCCCTGGCAGTACTCCAGGCCAATCTGTGACCCTTCTGCCTACCATGACTCAGCTCTACATGCAGATGATGTTCGCCCTCAGCCCCCATGGGTGCCTACCTGCCACCTCCCTCCTGGGCCTGGGGGAGGTGGCTCTGAGGGGCCTGGAGAGTGGGAAGGTTATCTTCTATGCAGAAGACATCCCTCCATCCATGATGGACTTTGGGGCTGCCCACGGCCTGCTCACCTCCTTCTGTGTCTGCACAGGCCCTGGGTGCCAGCAGAAAGGCTATGCTTTCACTCATGTCAGCCTGCAGGAATTTCTCGCTGCCCTGTACCTGATGGCCAGCCCCAACGTGGACAATGACACAATCATTCACCATGTCACTCTGAATTCCCGCTGGGTGCTGCGGACCAAAGCCAGACTGGGCCTCCTCTCAGACTACCTCCCCACCTTCCTGGCGGGCCTGGCATCCTGTGCCTGCCGCCCCTTCCTCAGCCAACTGGCAGGGCACAATGAGGCCTGGGTGGGTGCCAAGCAGGCTGCCATCCTGCAGGTGTTGAGGAAGCTGGCCACTCGAAAGCTAACGGGACCCAAGGTCATGGAGCTGTGTCGCTGTGTGGATGAGACACAGGAGCCTGAGCTGGCCAGTCTCACTGCCCAAAGCTTCCACTTTCAACTGCCCTTCCACAACTTCCCATTGACCTGTGCCGACCTGACCAGCCTGACCAACATCCTGGAGCACAGGGAGGCCCCCATCCACCTGGATTTCGAGGGCTGCCCCCTAGAGCCCCACTGCCCTGAGGCTCTTGTTGGCTGTGGGCCCATAGAGAATCTCAGGTGAGTAAGGATAGGGGAGGACAAGGGAGGGAACTGGACTTTGGGGAGAGTACCAAGGAGACTGGATACAAATCTTGACTATCAGAACAGAATGGTCTTGACTGCCCCTGAGTCTGTGATATGAGTGCAGAAGCTCCCTGCCTCGACAGAACTCCTGTGGAATCCTTCTGTCTGGTTTCTGGACTCTCAGTCTCTCTGAGCTGGAGCCTCAGATCCAGGCTGTGCTGCTAAAGGGTGGTTGACTTTAAGCAGGTTATGAAACCTCTCTTGGCCAGAGTTTTCTCTCTCTCTTTTTTTTCCTTTTGAGACAGAGTCTCACCCTCAGTAGAGTACTATGGCATCATAGCTCACAGCAACCTCAGACTCTTGGGCTCAAGCAATTCTCTTGCCTCAGCCTCTCAATGGATTTGTTATAATTAACAACTCAATCATAGGACTGTTGTGAGACAGAGATGAGATAATGCATGAAAAATTCTTGGCACAGAGCAAAGGCTCTGTGTATTAGCTAGAGATAAGGCTATGCTGCAGTAACAAAGAAGCCCCCCCAGCTACAGTAGACTAAGTAATGCATAATTTTATTTCTCTCTCATGGACAAGTCAGAGGTAAGTAGTCTGGGTTGGTGGAATGGCTCAGCTCCATGTGGTCATGCAGGGACCCAGGTTTCCTCCATTTTTGCTCCACGACGTTGGCCATTCCATCTGCACAGTCAGAGCTGGGTCATAGACAAAATGTGTGGGCTCTGGCTTAAGGAATGGAGAAAAGCCTGGAGGAGACAGGCCAATGTGTTAATGCTCAGTCCTAGAACCAGAACACATCCCTTTCACAAACATTCCATTGGTGAGAAGATAGTCACATGACCACACTGAGCTGCAAAGGAGGCTGGGAAATGTCATCTCTGGATGGGAAACCACATTCCCAGTTATAGCTCTGCTGCTATAGACGGAGTGGAGAATAGATTTTGGTGGACAATTAGCGGTCTCTGTCATATGTATCTGTTACTGCTACTCCTACTATAATAGGCCCCATCTGTCAGAAGAGGGTGGTGACGACCTCTAAACCCTTGCAACACTGATCCTCTGCCACTTTCCTTCTTCCCATGGCAGCTTCAAGAGCAGGAAATGTGGGGATGCCTTTGCAGAAGCCCTATCCAGGAGCTTGCCAACAATGGGGAGGCTGCGGAAGCTGGGGTGAGCCAGGGCTTGGAACTGAAAATGGTCTTCACTGGATGATACCTGGCACTTTTCTCCCCTCCCCCAGTTCCACACAGGGCAGATCCCCGGCCTACTCCCTGCCCCATCCCCATTTTTTCCCACCATCTTTGCTTACCCTGTAGGTTAACAGGAAGTAAGATCACTGCCCTAGGCATCAAACATCTGGTGAAAGCTTTGCCTTCCTGTCCACAGCTGGAAGAGATCAGGTAAGTGATCTCCAGGAGGGATCACTGGCTGGGGACAGTAGTAACTACTCAAGTCCCAGGGCTCCTTTGGGGCCTGGACTGGGTCCTGCATCTCTCATCAGAGTCTGACCAACAGATTTTCAGTGAAACCAGAGAGGGGAGGCATCAGTTCAAGAACTAGGTGGGGCTGAATCCAAACACAAGGCCCCCAAAGATGACAGAGCAGAGATTTTCTCTTCTATTATTTTGGGCCATCATAGAGGAGCTTGGGTTCTGAGGCTCACTGTTTTCTTTCTGCGACTTTGGGAGAAGAGAGAGCAGTGTGTAGGCAGGAGTCAGACACCATGGGAACACATAATTTCATGACGCATACACACCTCTCCATGTTTGTGCACACTTATGTATACTTGCACAGAAGTACACACTTACCTATACAAGGATATATGCCCTTATACATGCTCATTCATAGGTGTGCATACTTGCATGACACACACAAGCACACTTAGATGCGTGTGCACACCTAGACATGACTACACACTAACTAAGCTCATGCACAAATATACTCCCTGCATCAGGGACTCAGTACCGTGGGGAGGAGTGGAGGTAAGGGCCCACCTCAGCAGCTCACTGGCAGGACTTCTAGTTTAAAAAAGCACCTTTATGAGATTTAGAAAAGGCACCACTTTGTCCAGACAGATGCAACCTGGCATTAGTTGCAACCCTTGTCAAGTGGACCATAAGTTAGCACAGTCCCTGTCATCCCCTCAGCTGGGCCTCTTTGTACAGTGATCACTCTAGTCAGGACAAAGGTCTGGAAATATTGAACTTGATGCTTTTTTTCCCTAATTATTGAGAGTGACTTTTATCTTTTCTACTGTTGCTCACCACTGCTGTCAATCACCTCGTTTATCTGTCCCCACAGCTAGGATCCCAAGCAAGGCTGAGTTGTGAACTCCATCTGACAGATGGTGAAAGTAGAATCAGAGAAACATGTGCTTGGCCTAAGGGTCTGGGTTGAGTCAGGGCCAGAGCTGAGGCCGGGAGCAGCATCTCTGGTAGCTCATCACCTGGGGGCCAAGAGGCTTTGATGAACTTGGGCATTGGGCAATTCCTAGACATAAACTCTGGGAAGAGGGTGCTGGGTCTCATCATTCCATCTCATGAGGACTTCAGTCTGTCGTCTAGATCCTTTTGGCCACCAGACAGAAACTCTCCCATAGAGGATGAATGGGGACAGATGTGCAGCCAGCAGAGGGTCTTTCCTCCTGCCTCTGAGTGCCAGGGAGAAGGTCACCAGCTCTTTCTGGGTCCCTGTATTATGTCTCTCACAAGAGAGTGGCTGTCCTGTCACTTGTCCACTGGGGCTTCCAATTATCCACCCCAGAGCTGAGGGACTGGGCCTTGGTTTCCTTGCAGTTTTCAGGACAACCAGCTCAAGGACCAGGAGATACTGAAAATCGTAGAGCTTCTCCCTTGCATGCCACGGCTCCAGAGGCTTGAGTAAGTGGTATTTCCACTCACTTTGCAGCCCAGCCCCTCTCCCTGCCCAAATCACCCCCCTCCCTTGCAAGGCAAGAAAGGTCTGGGCCTCACAGAATGGACAATTCCCTCCTGACACCTTTGTCACAATCGTGCAGCCTGAGCGGCAATGACATCTCAGTGTCAACACTACTCTGCTTGGCACAAGTGGTGCTTACTTGCCCTACCGTCAGGATGCTTCAGGTCAGGTGAGCAGAAGGAATGGGATCTTGGTCTTTGGGGCCTTGAGAAAGGGAGGGGAAATTGGGGAGCAGGAAAAGAAGACCCCCTAGTCTGAAAGATTGATCTACATGTGAATGCCCGAGTCTGTTTCACTGTGAGACAAATTGTTTTCCTGACTTTTTAAAACACTGTGTCAAGAATCATCAAGCAATGTCATAGGCAGGAATTTACATGCCTGATTTGGAGCACTTTTGCCAGTGCTGTTATGTTTCTCTGTCAATCATAAAATCAGCTTTCTCTGGATGTTTGGGGCAGGAAGTGGTGTGCAGGTGGGGGTGGGGTGTTGGTTTCCAGTCCATGAGTTTCATGGTTTGGTATCTGACCCTGCAGGGAGGCAGACCTCATCTTCCTACTTTCCCCACCTGCAGAGACAACTGCAGAGCTGTCAAGGTAAGAAGCCTGGAAGCGGTGGGTCTTGGCCCATTGTGAGAAGTGACCTGGACTCAGGCATTTGAGGGGAAGAGTGGCTAAGAGAGCCAGGAAGAGCTGGGATGTGGAGAGTCTTCCTGCTACTATAGCTCTGAGGAATGAATTACTGCTCAGAGTTGGCAAAGGATTTTAACTTCCTCTAGCATGTCTGGATCCTGTGGGAGGGAGCATCCTCAGAAGTCTTGAAGTGAGCCAGACCCTTGGGGAGCACATAAAGGTACCATTAGACTGGCAACATTTAGGAGAAAAACTCTTACAACCGAAGGAAAAGGGGGAGAGCTACAATGGTACCTGCATCTTAGGATTGTTCTGAGAACTAAAAGAACGAATACATTTAAAATGTTTAAAACATGCAGTCAGCACTGCAATGCTAGCTATCCCAGCTGTGCATGGATTCCAGCTCAGTCAGGTTTGCATGTGTGAAGAAAGGGAAGCTGTTTTCCCTGAAAGAACATTCCAGCTGTGCTCCCCCACACTCCTCCCTGGCTGAGACTCAGAGACAGGTAATCTCTGTGCTTGAGCATTCACTGTCCCTGCTCTGGTCCTCAATTTCCTCACCCACAAGGACAAATGTCCTTTCTTCTCCAGCTGTCTAGAGCTGTGATGCCCAATATGAGTCGCTTAGCCCCATGTGGCTATGTAAATTTTAATTAATTAAAATGATGTAAGATGAAATTTTCAGTTTATCGGTCACTTTAACCACACTTGAAGTATTCAAAGGCCATGGTGGCTAGTGGCATCCACGGTGGATGGCACAGATGCAGAACATTTCTATCATGGAAGAAAGTTCTGTTAACCCAAATCTAGAAGCCTGTGAAACCTGGTTCATAACACCATAGCTTCCCTGAATCCCCTATCCCTCCCTGGACCCATTGGAAGAGAGTGGAGAAGTGCTGTTTTCCCACAGCCTAGACCCACTTACATACAGCACATGCCCCCTGCCTTCTGAACTACAGATGGCACATCTGCTCATGGAGACCATCACATCATAGACGATAGCAGCCTCTGTTTACTAAGCTTCAGTTTGGGGCCTGAGCTGGGCACTCAAACACACATCATCTCACTCAATCCTTCCGGTAGCGTGTTAGGGGTGGTCATCCCATTTTAGAGCACAGAAGATGGAGGCTCAGCTGAGTGAAATGACCTCTAAGGCCACACAGCTACACATGGCAGAGCCAGAATTTGAATAAAGGCTCCACTTGGACTCAACCCATTTTGCTCCTGCTGTTTTTCTGAATAGTACCTGAGCATCTTCGAGCAATCATCTGTTACTGATTCACTGTGGGTTGTGCTAGAGACTCTTTAGCCCACAGAAGCCAAGAAAACAGGCTTGGTCCATCAGGCTCTGGACTCCTGAGCCCGGGCCAATGCTTGATCTGTTCTTGACAGAACTCCAGACCTACAGGAAAATGGCAGCTGGAAGAAAGGGGCTCAGAGCAGAATTCTAACACTCAGGTAACTCAGAGGGATCTACTGTCTGAAGGAGGAGGATATGAAATAAGGGAAGTCCTGGGGAAAGGATGGCAGAGGCAGGGAAGATAAAGGGAAAAGCAGACCAAGGGCAAGGAAGGGCTAGGAATAACCCACCCTGATTCGGATAAGAAGCATCTGTCATAACAACAATAGCAACAATTGAATGGACCCTTGCCATATATGTGCTGGGCCTAATGCTACATGCTTTATATCCATTACCTTATTGTAATCCTCTTAGAATCTCTGTGAAGTACATATTATTATTCTCATTTGATAGAAGAGGAAACTGAGTCTCAGGCAGGTTAAGTGCCTTGCCCAAGATCACCCACCTATTAAGAGGTGTGGCCAGGATTAGACCTAAGCGCCTCTGTCCCCTACTCCTCTACAGGCTGCAGAAGTGTCAACTCCGGGTCCATGATGTGGAGGCTCTTGTAGGCCTGCTCCAGGAAGGCCCCCGCCTGGAGGAAGTAGAGTGAGTATCAGGGGAAGTCCTGGGACAGGAGCCACGAGGGGCAGAGTGGGCAGGGCCTCCCTCACCTTTGGGAGGGTGGTGTGGAGGAGGGCCAAGCTGCCCCATGAAGAATGTGGGGAAATCAAGTAATCGTAACAGTGGCCACTATTTAGCACTGGTCTTGTGTTGGGTGCTGGGCTAGGGGCTTTTGTGTACATCCTCTCATTTAATCCCCACATGCTGATCTAAGTACTGCTGTTATCTGAATTTTATAGAGCAGGAAATTAAACCACAGAAAGGTAAATGTTCTCTAGGCCATACAGGTAGGAAAGGTCTAGACCAACGTTCAAGCCCCAGACAGTCTGGCTCCCAGCCTCACCCTTAACACACTGCCGCCTCTGTCATTGAGGTCTGGGGTAAGAACACATCTGGGTCTGTTTTCGAAGCCACAACCCCTTTCTGTCTTTCTCCCAGAGGAGAGTGGCATGCCCCCCTCTATTTCAGCTGGAGAAATTCCCATAATATCCAGCTCTTGGAAGAGCCTGTGAGAATAGGGTTTGGGGATTGGTAGAGTTCCTGCCATGTCACTAGAAGGGGTCTCTCCAGGAAATCTCCCAATGGGCTGCAGGTGGAATGCAGGAATGTGCTGATGTGTTTTGAGGTGAGTGGCCCCACCCAGGGAGAAGTGGATGGCCTGAGGGCTGCCTTGGTGATCAACTCTTGATCCTTGACCTTGGCCCATTGGGAGAACCAGGACAGGATCAGAGGGTGGTTTTTATGAAGCTCAAATACTTCTGCCCACCTTGCCACCACTGAGCCTGCCCTCCCCTCAGCTCTGTCACCAGCAGAAATAACCACATTGCCTATGTGGTTACACACACTGGACACTTCACAGCTCCCTTTCCTTCCCCTCATAACCATTCCACCCTGGATCAGCTTACCTCCTAAGTAGCTGTCAAACCATCCTTTTCATCGTCTCCCTTGTCCACACCACCCTCATCCCCTCCCGACGACCTCATCAGTCTCCTTGCTGGTTTCCCTGCTGTCATCCTGACACCTGTACCTGGCACAGTGATGTGCGTTTCACGGAAGCCTGCACCTTCACTCCTTCCCACTGCACAGGGTAAAGCCCAGATCCCCAAATCCTGGACAGTGCAGAATCCCGACCCCACCCTCCCAAGCACCATCTACCCCACACTCCCACTCAATCTCCAGTTCAGACGCGCTGGTTCCCTTTTCGGGATGAAATACACCAATCACCATAGAAGCACCAAGGACGTTGCCAGGCATGTAGTATGCAGTGTGTCGATTTTAGTAATTACTACGGTTCATTGAGGGGAGTGACGCTTTGACTAAAGTCACAAAGGACTGCATGGGTGCTGGGGGTCAAAGAGAGACTCCAGCCTGGCAGTCCAGGGCATCAAGCCTCTCTGTCTCAGCCTCTCAGGGAACCAGCTGGAAGATGAAGGCTGTCGACGGATGGCAGAAGCTACCCTCCAGCTGTGCATCACCAGGAAGCTGGAGTGAGTTGCCCACCCCACCCCTGGGTAACAAAGAGGACCCCAGAGAGCCCCAGGTGCTCCCTGCCACCCCAGTCCCATGCCCACAGTCAGCTTATGTGTGCAAAGCTTGATCACTGTGCACCACTGGCTTGCATTCCAGTTCATCCTTGCAGCAACCCTAGAGTGGACACGTGTGTGTGTGCTGCATTGGAGCAACACTGGGTGCATGGGTGCTAGGGCGTCGGGGTAGGAAGTGATGTGTTTGGGGGGGTCAGCATTGGGGTGGCAGGATGGAAAGGAAAGGCACTAGGCTGTGGGGGGTGCTGTGGTACTACGTGCATGGGGAATCCTAGAATCATGTGGGTTGGGGAAGGGGAATGTTGAGATTTGTTAGAAGTGGTTTGGGGCTTTGGCTTTAAAACCTGGCTCTATTACTTAGGAGCTTTGTAACCCTTGGAAAGTAGTAGATGTCTCTGGGCCTCAGTTTTCCCCTTTTAAAAATGAGATTACATGAAACCACATATGTACAAAGCCCTTGGTACAGAGCCTGGTACAGTCAGTGCTTAAATATTATTTCACAGAAGAAACTGAGGCTCTAAGAGGTGATGTCACTGCATCACTTCTTGCCACTCAAGCTGGAGAACTTTGTTCTCTGAGTGAGGCAGCAGGTTATTCATCACCCAAAGGGCCAGAATCCTTTGAGAGACCCCAGTTAGGAACTCAGGACATCCCAGGGGTGACAGCCAGCAAGCTGCTGAGCCATGAGCAGGGCGCTGGAGCTGTCTGAGGCTGGGGACCACAGCCACTTGCTGACCGCTGCCTTCTCCTCCTCTCCACAGCCTCAGTGACAATGGTCTCTCTGTGGACGGGCTGTACCATGTGCTAAGTGCTGTGAGCATGTGCCGGACCCTGAAGGAGCTGCACATCAGGTGGGTGCTCCCCCAGGAGGTAGCCACTCCCCCTCTAGAGCATGCTCTGCAAAACCCTTGGAATTCTCTCCTGCCCCAAGCCCTTGGGACCAGTAGAAGGTGCTGCTGGTGCCCTGCCCAGACCCCAGGAGAGCGGGTGCATCTGTCCCCAGCTGCTGCAGGCACTGGCTGCTCACAGCTTATACCTTCTCTGGAGAACTGTCCTTGGCTGATGGGAGCCAGAGATTGCCAGGAGGTGATACCCCACCTCATCCCCTCAACCAAGAGTGGCCAGTGACAGAGACAGAGGCTACAACTTTCCAGTGCCCTTGTCTTGGCCAGGGGGTACGGGGGGGGGAACAAACCAAGGTGCCCTTCATGCTCTAGAGCTCCCCATGGGGTCTGGCTAAGAACCAGCCTTATTCAGCATCCCTCAGTCCCTTACCTGTCTCTCCTGAGAGCTGTCCTTTAGCTCATGATGTGCACAAGTGACCAAATGACACATGAGCCCTGCCCCACTCACAGGCCCAGGCTTTGCCACTTAAGAGAACTGACCTAAGACAGGGACCGACCCTATTCCTGTAAGCCTCACTGTCCAGAGTGGGGAGCTGAGGATGGATGCTAATTAAGGCCAGCATAGTTCCTGCTTGGAGGGAAGCCTCACTCTTGGCTCTCAAGTGAACAAGGCGGTCCCTGCCGTAAACACCATTGAAGAGGCCGGGCGTGGTGGCTCACATCTATAATCCTAGCACTCTGAGAGGCTGAGACAGATGGATCTCCTGAGCTCAGGAGTTCAGGACCAGCCTGAGCAAGAGAGACCCTGTTTCTACTAAAAGTAGAAAAACAAGCTGGGCATAGTGGCAGGCACCTGTAGTCTCAGCTACTCAGGAGGCTGAGACAAGAGGATTGTTCAAGCCTAAGAGTTTGAGGTTGCTGTGAGCTATGACACCACAGCCCTCTACCCATGGTGTTACTCATAGGGCAGCTGAGTGAGACTCTGCCTCAAAACAATAACAAAACAAACAACAACAACAAAACACCATTAAAGGGAGGAGAGGATAGATTAGGGGACCTTGGTTCACCTTACATGCTAATTAATAGGATGATATAGATACAGTTTTAATAAGGAAAGATGAATGTGGCTTTGGAAGTAAACAAAAATTTTAATTCATCTTCTTTACCATAAAGCCTTTCAAAATGTTCAACAGTAGAAAGAATGGCTGAAGTGCCATGGCATCACTGTAGCTCACAGAAACCTCAAACTCCTGAACTCAAGCAATCCACCTGCCTCAGCCTCCCAGAGTGCTAGGATTATAGATGTGAGCCACCTGGCCTTAATCTTGTTTTATGAAGAAAAAAATTACTGCATCAGAAAACAACAGGTTCGAAGAACCCAGGTTAACAGTGGTAATCTAGGTGTGTGCCCCACACAGAAGGAATACCACCCTCAATTGGAGGGCACCAAGTGCCGGGAATACAGATTAGCAGAAGGAGGAGGGTTTCAGCCGGGGGCCAAAAGAGAGAGGGTGCACAGAATTTAAGTTTTCTTTCAAGGGCTTGCCCAAGAAAGGAAGGCTGAGTAGGTAATAGACAAGTTTAAGAAATCTCTACAGTAAACCAGGCACGGTGGTCCATGCCTATAATCTTAATGCTCTGGGAGGCTGAAGTGGGTGGATTGCTTGAGCTCAGGAGTTGGAGACCAGTCTGAGCAAGAGTGAAACCCTGTCTCTAAAAACTAGCCACAGCATTGGGGTGGGCGCCTGTAGTCCCAGCTACTTAGGAAGCTGAGGCAAGAGGATCGCTTGATCCCAGGAGTTTAAGGTTGCTGTAAGTTGTGACACTATGGCACACTATGGCACTAGGACGACAAAGTAAGACTCTCAAAAAGAAGGAAGGAAGGAAGGGGGGAGGAAGGAATAAATCTCTGCGATAGAAAGATTTCAGGCCTCAAAACCTCAGAGGATGTCAGAGGCAAGTCAGAGGAAGTGGCTGCAGCTGGAGACAGGGGGGTGGCACCTGGGAGGCCAAGGTTAAAAAATGTCAAAGAGCAGCAGGGACACAGTAACCTCTCACTTCTTCCCTTCTCCCTGCAGCCTGCTGCACAAAGCCGTGGTCCTTATGTTTGCCCAAGACCTGAAGGAGCAGGAGGAACCCCAGAAGAGGTAGTCCCCAGTCTCATCCCAGCTTCACTCTGGGGTCAGGGCCAGCCCCTCTCTGGTCTCCACAGCTGGGCAGTGCCAGCCAACTGCCAGGGAGACCTGGACAAATTCACGGAAGAGTGGGAAGTGAGCAGGCTTGGCCGAGTATGCACCCCGGAGGGGGAAGAGTCAAAAGACAGAATGCCTCCGTTTTTCGTGGAACTTAGAGCCTGGAGATGTAGGCTGTAGATGGCACACTGGGGCAGGTGTGGGCTGGCCAGAGAGTGATGTTTTGGAGACTGAAGCCCTCCAGCCTGAATTCAGACGACTTTCTAGCCTGTAGCTCTGATCATGGTTGGAACTTCTGGTTCCCTGTAGCATAAGGATGTTTTTAGGGGGTGTTTGCCTCCTCCAGGGTGCCTTTGTCCCAGCCCAGCACATGGGCAAAGACCCAGCTCTTTGCAACCCAGAGTCCCTCCACAATCTGTTCTGTGGGGTAAGAACCCTTGAAGACTTGTTTAGAGTTGGGACTGACTTCTTTGAAGCACTGAGGAGGAAGAGGATGGACAACTTAATGATAATGGCAGCCCAGGTTAACTGAGCACTTACTGTGTAAGCACCAAGCACCTGACTAAGATCAATGCAATTCACATGCATTCTCCAGCGAGAGGTTAAGTGATTTGTCCAGAGCCACAAAACCAGGAAATGGAGAAGCCAAATTGTGAACAGAGTCTGACTCCAGGCAGAGTATAGTGATTGAATGGGAGAAAGTGAGGTTGACAATGGACTTTGGGGACAGTCTCCTGACCTGGTGCAAGGAGGGAGAGTTAATCTGACTGGAAATGATGGGAAATGAAGAAATAAAGCCAAGAAAGACAGGGAGATGAGAGAGGATGGCATCAGGAGGACTGACGCAGCTGATGGCCACAGCCAACACCTGAACTGTGGAAACAGCTTTATTTATACATAACACAGGGGGTAGAGGTCAACCTTAAAGAGGAAAAACTGTACTTGCCGATCACAAGGAAAGTATGCACAGGCTATGTGACTCCCGGCAGGTGGAAAGAATGTTGTTAAAGGAGGAGAAGTGGTTGGGGGTCTCTGAGCATTTCCCAGGCTTTGGGGGCCCTGCCACCCACAGCCTGCTCCCTGCAGGACAGTGAACAGGCGACTGCTCAGCCTGACCTTGGTGTTTGTCCCTTTAGGGCTGCATTTCTTGACAGCCTCGTGTCCCAGATGCCCTCTGAGCTGCCCCCAGGCTCCCAAAGGATCAGGTACAGTAATAGCTTACAGACCCCGGGTGGCATTCCAGCCCCTTCCCCTCCTCTGCTCAGATCTGTCCCCCAAACCTGTCCCCAGGCCCCATGCACTCCCTGGGAGACACCATGACCTGAAGTGTCCAGGGTAGAGGCCTGGCTTCCCCATCCCTACCTCCCCTGCCTAACCTACCTCAATCACCTCTAAGCGGAGGGGACCCCACTCCCCTTAGCTCCCCTGACACTCAACAGCTGAGGGTCATGGGAACTCTGGACAGAGAGGATGGGGAACACTGACCCCTTCTCTCTTGAACCTTGAGACTAGGCCTGGAGGCTCCGCTCAGCCCCTGGAGGGCTCACACCAATATGCGTCTTGCCTTTTCTCTTGTTCTGAGTCTATCTGAATCTGCTACTCTCTCTCTCAATCCTTGTCTCTCCATAGCTATTCTTCTTCTACATGAGCGGTTCTCAACCTGTGGGTCGCGACCCACGGGAACTGTATTAAAGGCTCGGCATTAGGAAGGTTGAGAACCACTGCTCTACACCCTCACTCTTGTTGTCTGTCTGCCTCTGACTCATGCTTGCCCTCTCTCAGCTCTGCGTCTCCCTGTCTTGGTTTCTCTCCCTTCCTCTTCTCTGCTCCGTGTCTGATGTCCTGTAGGTGTGGTGCATTTTGGCCCCTCTTTGTCTCCGCCTGTCTGGGTGCAGATGTGTCCCCCCAGTCCCTCCTCTCTTGCAAGCTTTGCTCTCTGCCTGTGTCTCAGGGTGTGGCAAGAGCTGCAGGGCTGTGGTTTTCCCCTCTGCAGGCTGACGCATTGTGGCTTCCAAGCCAAGCACCTACAGCAGCTCTGCAAGGTGCTAGGAAGAAGCTGCCACCTCGGTCACCTTCATCACCTCCATCTCGAGTGAGTAGTTTGCTTATTGGAAGGCAAGTGGGTGGGGCCATTAGAGTGAGCTGGTGTAAGCGTGTTGGGGTTTAGTTTGACTTTTTAAGATGTAGACCAGCCATTCTTTCTCTGCTGAAATCAAGAACCCCTTAGGGCAGCAGTTCTCAACCTGTGGGTTGCCACCCACAGGACCTGTATTAAAGGGCCACAGCATTAGGAAGGTTGAGAACCACTGCCTTAGGGAAATGGTCCCAAACATTTTTGGCACCAGGGACCAGTTTCATGGAAGATAAATGGGGGGTTGGTTAGATATGAGTCTGCAAGCAGTTGATTTACTATGGTCTCTGTGCAGTCAGCCCTCTCTGCTAATGATAATCTATATTGACAGCTGCTCCCCAGCACGAGCGCCACTGCCCCGGCTCCACTTCAAATCATCAGGCGTTAGATTCCCATAAGGGGCGTGCAACCTAGATCCCTCCTGTGTGCGGTTCACAGGAGGGTTCGTGCTCCTCTGAGAAGTTAATACTGCCACTGATGAGACAGGAGGCAGAGCTCAGGCGGAAAGTGATGCAGAGTGGCTGTAAATGCAGAGGGAGCTTTGCCCTGTTCCTGACAGGCACCAGACTCCTGCCAGTCCATAGCCCAGTGGTTGGGGACCAGAGCCTTAGAGAATCTAGTAAAAGTCGTAGCACAGGGCCCTGTCTTCCAAGCTACAGGTTCCTCATATTTGACACCATCAGAAGGCCACTTCTGGTTCCCCGGGGACCCATGAACTTTAGAATCAGAACTGGAGAGTCCCTAGCAACCCCAGGGCTGTGTCCCCAGTTTCAGGAAGTCACATGGCAGGAGTGCCATGCCAGCGCTACTGGCAGCCCACTCCCACTTCCATTAATGTTTTCTCTCCCTCCCCCGACCCCCAGCTTCTCAGGCAATGCTCTAGGGGATGAAGGTGCTGCCCTGTTGGCCCAGCTGCTCCCAGAGCTGGGTGCTCTGCAGTCCTTAAAGTGAGTAGCCAGTTAGACAAAGCCTCCGAAAGGGTGGGGAGTGTCCTGTGCTCCATCACCCTCCACCCTGGGGTTATTGTAAAGATCAATTGAGGAAATGCATATAAATCACCCCTGACCCATGGTAATGCTCCACAAAGGCTAGCTAATACTGTGATTCTTACTCAAATAGAGATCTGTGTCTATGACTGTAATGCAGCTTCTGATTCAGGGTTTCACTTCCCCAACCTGTCTCCTGTGGCTCTCCACCTGGGGCAGGCGAAGGAATTACTGAGTAATGGCTGGCAGCCATTCTAGCCCTGGGGTACAGGGAGGGGTTATTTGATAGGGTTAGGACAGCGTAGGGCAGGAAAGGTTTGTGCCCAAGAAGACACTCTAGCAGAGTGCCCAGGGCTGCCTGAGGGAGCACCTGGTGGAGAGAGGGTATGTGTGGGAGGCCAGGAAGCCCCAAACTCTGCCTACAACATGCCAAAGCTCTCTAACTGGCCCTGATGCTCCTGGTTCACCCAGCCTCTCCTTCTGCCAAGCCAGAGGAGCCTGGGGAGAGGTCATACACAGGGCCTGTGTTCCAGGCTAGCTTTGCCACCTGCTCTGCTATATGACCATGGGCAACTGCCCTGGTTCCCCGTCAGTAAACACATAAACTACAAATGTGGCCACTGCTTATGGTTATAACCTCCAGAATGAGTGCTGTGGCCTGAGGGTCCCTCCGGTCAGTCAGTCTTTCTTTGGGATGCTGGCAAGGAAGGGGAATTGCCTCTGTTCCCATTCAGGCCTGCACCTGGGAAGGGAGGACGGCCTTGTCACTGCAGGCCTCTTAATAATACAGGTACCTGGGCTCAGTGCCTGTGGCACAGCGGTTATGGCACCGGCCACATACAGGTTCGAACCTGGCCTGGGCCAGCTAAACAACAATAATAACTGTAACAAAAAAATAGCCGGGCATTGTGGCGGGTGCCTGTAGTCCTACTTGGGAGGCTGAGACAAGAGAATCGCTTGAGCCCAAGAGTTTGAAGTTGCTTTGAGCTGTGACATCACGGCACTCTACTGAGGGCAACATAGTGAGACTCTGTCCCAAAAAAGAAAAAAAAATATATATATATATATATATGTATATATATGCATACAGATGCCTGGATGACTTGGTGCTTGTGAGGGTTGCCCATGCCAGAGAAGTGGGCTATTAAATGGCAAAAAACACTAACCAGTTGACAGGGGGACCATGAAAGAAAAGAGCATCTTTGTTCCTGCTTTCTGAACAAGAGGCTACGTATTTTCATTTTGTGCTTGGGACGACCCCTCCTTAACCAGGTACAGAAACAGAGGCCCAGCTCTAGCTGGAAAGCTCTCCTCAGACCCATCACAGTCCAAGGGAAACACTGAGTTCTCAGCTTTGTCACCAACATGTCTTGTAACCTTGGCCAAGGCCTTGCCTCTCTGTGGGCCTCCATTTCCTCATTTGTACAAGGAGGAGGTGAAAGGGGTGCTCTCTGACCAGCTGGGGTTCAGTGTCTGGAATCAGGGACAACCCTCCCCCACCCCATGCTCTGACTACAAGAGGATTTGTTGAGTCGGGGTGACCTCCATTGTGTGGCTCCTGTGCTCTCCAGCCTCAGTGAGAATGACTTCACCCTGGATGCTGTGCTCAGTCTAGCCCAATGCTTCTCCACTCTGCAGTGGCTGTTCCACCTGGACATCAGGTGGGTGCCCATCTTCCCCCACCTCTGTCCCACCCCCACATTCCTTAGGCCGTCGTCTCCCACTTGGGCCCCTCACCTGTCAAATTCATCCTTGGGGCCTTGGGTGGTACCAGGTCCTGTGAGCATGTGATGGGTGTCTGCTGAATGAATGAATGAGTATGGCCCCAGGATGCTTAAATTTCTTCAAATTCATCATGGGAGAGACCATCGACTCTCCCTCACTCTCTGTATTGTCTGCAGAGACTTTTGAGAAAACTGGGAGCTCCCTGGTAGCCAGTGAGTGCATAGGGACCTTCCTTAATTGTGGGGCCACTGGAGCTGATGAGAATACAGAAGAAAAGGTACCATCTAACCAGGTGGCCTATCTAGGGCTCCGTATCCATGGCTTCAGTGGAGGTCCTGCCTCCCTTCTCTATTCCTGAACACCCCCAAGAATTAGAGGTACCATTGCAGATGGACCAGTCATGGTTATTTACCAGCTGTCCAGCTTGGAGCATGTCCCTGGGCCTCTCCATGCCTCAGTTTCCTCATCTGTAAAGTGGAAATAATAATTCCTTACCTCAAGTCTTTCTCGTGAGAATCGAATGAGATAACATGATGGTGTGCTTTGTGTGTGGCTTGATAGATGCACTTGTTGCTTTGTCTGTTTATTACTGTGTTTGCTGAGAAAGCAGACCATAGGGGCCCCCCTGGACCTGGCCAGTCTGCTCTCTTGCCGCCGCCTGGGAAGGGGGCCCTCTGCCCTTTCTCAGGCTGCTGCTTCCTCTCCACTTCCAGCCTCGGGAGCCAGCACATCCTCCTGAGAGGTGCCAGAAGAGGAAGGTGAGGAGGGGGCACTCTGTTGGGGTGGGCTCCCTTCCACTCTGGCCTCCATTTGCTGTGGTGCCCCCCAACCCCAGACCCACGCTGACCACTCTTAGCCCTAGGGTAAACCACCTAGGTCTTGCACCCTAGAATTAATCACTTCTGTAACCATTGTCTCCCCATATGAATTGTCTGAAATCAGTTGACTTATTGGTCCCTGGGAAGAAGGCGGCCTACGGGGTGGGCGTGAGGGGCATGACGGGAGATGCCGGAGCAGGGCAAGTGTTAGCAGAGTGCTGCCCCATGGGAGCACGTAAGGAAGCAGTCATGTTTCTGCCTCCCATGGACTTTTACAGACTCATGATTTCCTATGAGTCACTGCACTTTCATACCCTGAGTATCACGTTTGAGAAGCCAAGAACTGTTGGTGCTCTGGTGGGGGGGGGGGGGAGTTCCCCATCTTTGTAAATAAGCAAACACTGGTTTTAGCCTTTCACAGATGTTCCCAGCTACCTATTAGCGGGGCTGGGCCTCCTGGCCACAGTTGGGAACATTGGTGGCAGAGAACTGGGCAGAGGGGATTCATGGCTAATGTGCTGGGGAAAGTGGGGGCTTGTCAGACAGGTAGGCTGTCTGAAGCCAGGGTGACTCAAGGCTGGTGGTCTTGCTTGCCAGGCTAGGCTGTTTCTGAGGACTTTCTCAGTTCTTGAAACCAAAAGAACTGGGGTCCAGGAAGGCAGAAGTCATGTGAATGCCAAGTTGGTGGTCAGACGGGGGAGGGGCTCTGCCCTGGATTCCTTACCTGGTCAGGGCTGCCCTCCTGGATAGGTATAAGCTGTTGGCTTTTCCCTCTCTGGCTTCCCTTCTCTGGGCCTTGGTTTCCCCATCTGAACAATGAGGGGCTGAACTAGGATCTAGTGACTTGACTGTCCCGGATCCCTTCCAGCCCTGACCTCCCTTCCCTGGGCCTCAGTTTCCCCATCTGTAAAAGGAGGGGCTTGACTAGGGCTGGTGACTTGATTGTCTTGAGGACCCCCTCCTAGGAGTCCAGTGTCAATAATTTAAACTTTCCTTTAAAAATGGTTTCCCCACTCCTAGGAATATTCTGGCTGGTGGATTTTTGCCAGAGTTGCCAGCTGCAGCTGAGTTCTTGGGGTTCAGTCCCCACTGCCTGCCCAGGAACTTTAGGTACTGTCTCACCTACTTCTTGTTCAGGGGGGGGTAACCACAACAGGGGGCGAGGGGTCAGGGAGAAAGCAGAGCCTGAGCGTCTGGGGCTCTGGATTGGGATAGAAAGAAGAGAGTTTGAGAAAAGGGGAAAAGAAAGAGGGCGAGTGTGAGGGCTGGCTGCAGGTGGGGGGCTGCTGGCCCCTTAGGGTGAACCTTCTCCTTAGAGACAAGAGTCCACACATTTCTCTGAAGCAATCAGACGAGCCCAGCCACTCCCTGCCTGGGGGAGCCATTTGCTGGGGGGATACACATTTTCCGAAAAGGAAGGGGCTGGCCTCTCTCCTCAAATGTGGGGCCTTTACTGTTGGGGTCCTTTACTGTTGCTGTCCCTTCTCCTGGCCTTGATTTTCTCACCTAAGAGAGAGAGAGAGCTAAAGCTGAGGCCTCAACAGTAACCCAGAAGAGGAAAGTGAGTAGTGCGAAGGCCGGGAGGAGTTGAAAGCTGGGCTCCCGGGAAGCATTTCAGTGTCGCTGGAGCACAGATGGGGAGAGGAGAGGGGAATAAGGCTGCAGGAAAGGCATTTTGCTTTTAGCCTAAGGGTAATAGGGAGCCACAGAAGGTTTTAAGTGGTGGAGAGGCCTGGCCAGTTCCCAGGATTAACAGATGAGGCACTTTCAGGGTGGAGAGGAGTTGCAGGGAGGCAAGAGTAGATGCAACAAGGGAGGATGGTGACCTGGGCCCAGGAAGGAGTGGCAGAAAGGACTTGGAAAGTCACTGGGTACTCAGGGTCCTTTACTGTTGCTGTCAGGGATTGGGGGACAGGGGCTGTTGGGGAGACTGGGAGAGGAGTGCCCTGCAGGGGAAGGAGCTTGCATCCCATCACGTGGAGTGAGGGCTGTTGGGAGGAGAGAGCCCCTGGGCTGGGCAGGAGCCCGGAGTCCTCTCTGATCCCCTGCCCTGCCCATTGTCCTTTTTCAGCCTCAGGGAGTGTGAGCTGGACTCCCTAAGCCTCACCTGCCTCTGTGAGACTCTGAAGGAGTGCCCAGGGCCACTGGAAGTCCAGTAAGTAAAACAACACTGCCCCAGAGGGCACAAGGTGGGCATCCGTCCAGTGACCTGGGAGGGAGGGGGCTTCTCAGTTAGAGGCCAGATGAGTCCTTCCCAGTCCCTTCCCAGCAGACCCTGTAGCCCATGGGAGTTCCTTGACCGATCAGTAAAAGGGGGATTATCTCCCAGCAGCCCCAGCCTCACCCCTCCCACTGCGAGGTGCTGTGTTGGGCCTGGGGACATTCCCACCTGCCCCATCCACTCAGCTCAGGGAGCCCTGACCCAGGCATTCGGTCAGGCCTGTGTCAGGGGCTGGAGCTTGTCCTCTGGGTACCTCCTCTACCCACTGAGCCTGGTCTTGGAATCAGTCACCCGTCATCTGGGTGACTTCGGGCAAATAGCTTTAACCCCTGGACTTTGACACTATTTGGCAGACATGGGGTCTTACCATGTAAGATCTCTGAAACTAGCTTTCATCTCATACCTGTACATCAGGCTTTCCCAGAGCATCATGACCCATGAATCCAGGAAAAAAAAAAAAAAAAGAGACGTAATGAATCCAATTCATTTTTTTAGTAAAGGATTTTAGAATGGTTTTAGACTTGATTTATGGAAAATTGCAGATAGTTTAGAGAGTTTCCTCACCCAGTTTCCCCTGTTATTAACATCTTACATTACCATGGTACATTGGTCACAATCTTGTAGCTGGATTTGGTGGCATGTACCTGTGATCCCAGCTCTTCTGGAAGCTTAGGTAGAAAGATGGCTTGAGCCCAGGAGTTCAAGGCTGCAGTGAGCTATGATTTTGGATTTCCCCAGCTTGTCCAGTAATGCCCTTTCTGTGGTCCAGAATCCCATTCAGGACTCCACATTGCAGTTAGTCATCCTGTTCCTCAGCCTCCACTGATCTGTGACGGTTTCTCATTCTTTCTGTGTTTTTCATGTCCTTGGTAGTTTTGAGGAGTACTGATCAGATATTTTATAAAATGCCCTCAATTAGGATTTGTCTGGTGTTCTTCTCATGGTCAAGCTGGAGTATGGGTTAGGGAGAATAGCCCCATGGAGGGGAATGCCCTTCTCGTCATGTCATCTCCAGGGTCAGTGTCACTTTTAACACTGATGTTGACCTTGGTCACCTGATTAGAGTAGCATCTACCAGATCTCTCCTACTGTAGAGTTACTTTTTAATTTATAAAAACACTGTTCTTATGGAGACTTCTAAGCACATAGGGAAGTCGAGAGACGAGCATAACAGACCCATAGCTACCTCCGCCTTCCTCAATAGTTTTCACCTCATGGCCCCGCCATACACACACACCAGTTATTTTGAAGGTATTCCTGACCCCTTATAATTTCATCTGTGGTTATTTCAGTATGCGTAAAGCTAACTTCCCTTCCTTTCCTTTCCCTTCCTTCTCTTTCCTTTCTCTCTTTGTCGCTTTCTCTCTTTTTTTGTTTCAAGACAAGGTCTTTCTCTGTCACCCAGGCTGACATACAGTGGAATGGTCATAGCTCACTGCAGCTTTGAACTCCTGGGCTCAGGTCCAGCTCAGTGGTTCACACCTCTGATCCTACCACTCTGGGAGGCCAAGGTGGGTGAATTTCCTGAGCTCAGGAGTTCAAGACCAGCCTGCAAAAGCAAGACCCTGTCTCTCAAACTAGCCAGGAGTTGTGGCAGGTGCCTATAGTCCCAGCTACTCAGGAGGCTAAGGCAAGAGGATTGCTTGATCCCAGGAGTTTGAGGTTGCTGTGAGCTTGGACACCACAGCAATCTACCAAGAGCAACAAAGTAAGACTCTGTCTCAAAAAAAAAAAGAACTCCTGGGCTCAAGCAAGACCCCTGCATAAGTCTCCCAAGTATCTGGGATTACAGGTGCAGTCCCCCATGCCTGGATAACTTTGTTATTTTTTTGTAGAGACAATGTCTTGCTATATTGCCCAGGCTGGTCTCAAACTCCTGGCCTCAAGCAATTCCCCTGCCTTAGCCTCCCAAAGTGCTAGGATTACAGATGGGAGCCACCATGCCAGCCTTTCTTTCTTTCGTTTTGTTTTTTGTTTTTTTTTTAGAGACAGAGTTTCACTTTGGTGCCCTCGGTAGAGTGCCGTGGTATCACAGCTTACAGCAACCTCAGTCTCTCGGGCTTAAGCAATTCTCTTGCCTTAGCCTCCCAAGTAGCAGGCACTATAGGCACCCGCCACAATGCCTGGCTAATTTTTTGTTGTTGTCATTGTTGTTTATCAGGCCCAGGCTGGGTTCGAACCCACCAGCCCCAGTGCATGTGGCCGATGCCCTAACCACTGAGCATGGGCGCCTTTCTTTACTATAAACATAAAACTATCACCAGTTCTGATAAATTATTTGGAGAAGAGATGAGCTGGTCAGTTTGGCTTTGATAGGCAATCAGAGACCACGGTAGTCCGTATTCCTCCTTGGCTCACCTGTTTGACACTGAATTTCTACTACACTGCTACAATTTCTACTACAATTTGCACTGCTTTGGGTAAAGGCAATATTCTTTTTTGTTGTTGTTGAGACAGAGTTTTAAGCTGTCGCCCTGGGTAGAGTGCCTTGATGTCATAGCTCACAGCAACCTCCAACTCTGGGGCTCAAGTGATCCTCTTGCCTCAGTTTTTCTATTTTTAGTAGAGACAGGAGCTTGCTTTTTGCTCAGACTGGTCTCAAACTTGTGAGCACAAGCAATCCACTGGCTTTGGCCTCCCCGAGTGCTACCACGCCCGGCCACAATGTTCTTTTTCTTTTTTTCTTTTTTCTTTCTTTTTTTGAGACAAAGTCTCATCTCTGTCACTCAGTCTAGAATGCCATGGTGTCAGAGATCACAGCAACCTCAAACTCTTAGACTCAAGCTATCCTCCTGCCCCAGCCTCCTGAGTAGCTGGGACTAGTTTTTCTATTTTTAGTAGAGATAGGCTCTCCCTCTTGCTCAGGCTGGTCTCAAACTCCTGAGCTCAAGTAATTGACCCATCTTGGCCTCCCAGAGTGCTAGGATTACAGGTGTGAACCACTGTGCCTGGCCAAGGCAGTACTCATTTTTGTTTGTTTGTTTGTTTTTTGTTTTGGGTGGGTTTGGGGGGATTGTTTTGTTTTGTTTTTGTTTGTTTGTTTTGCAGTTTTTGGCCTGGGCTGGGTTTGAACCAGCCACCTCCAGCATATGAGGCCAGCACCCTACTCCTTTGAGCCACAGGAACCTCCCCTCTTTTCTTTCTTTTTTTTTTTTTTTGACACAGAGTCTCAAGCTGTTGCCCTGGGTAGAGTGCTGTGACATCACAGCTCACAGCAACCTTAAACTCTTGGGCTTAAGCGATTCTCTTACCTCAGCCTCCCAAGTAGCTGGGACTACAGGTGCTCGCCACAACACCTAGCTATTTTTTTGTTGCAGTTGTCATTGTTGTTCAGCAGGCCCAGGCCAGGCTCGAACCGCCAGCCTCAGTGTATGTAGCCGGCGCCCTACTCACTGAGCTATGGGCACTGAGCCTTCTTAACAAACATGTTCCTCAGAACATTAACCTTCACGGCCCTCAAATAACAATCCTGCTAGTCCGTCTGGTTCAGGAAAAAATCAACCATAACCCCTTGGAAAGTCACAATGCGCAGCAGTGCAGCCAAGAAAACCAATTTGGTTTAACACCGTATTTTACAAAACCTGCAAGATCTTCCTTTTCTTCCAGTCTGCAGGACCAGTGTTGGGAGGAATGTGTGGGGCAATGTTGGTTAGGTCTTATCTGCAGAAGGCTCTGGCTGTGAGGCCAGCCTCCCTGCTTTTCCCACCTGACTGTGATGCTTTGTTTTACAGATTGTCCTGTGATGTCCTGAGTGATGAGAACCTGGAGGCCCTACTATGCTGCCTCCCCCGACTCCCTCAATTAAGCCTCCTGCAGTAAGACTGAGTGTCCTCATTCCTGCTTTCCTGGGCCTATGTCCCTGAGCTGTTGTATTACAAAACCAGCTCCCTCACTCCCCTCTTTCCTTCCCTTGGGCCCTTTTATCATTTTATGGGGACTCAAACTTGCTTCCAGGTCTCCACTACTACTTTGTCAACTGTGGGGGTAGTGGAGTTAATTGTCCCTTCAGGGCCTCAGTTTCTTCATCTGACAAATGGGTTTAATATTCTCCCACCCTTCCACCAGGGTTGGAACTCAACAGGTCCTTGAAAAGCTCCTTAAAGATGGGAAGGCTTGTGACACATGGGCACTTCCCCCCACTCACAGGAAAGTCACCCTCCCCTAGAAAGGAACTGTAGAGATGTCACTCACTGCTTTAAAGGTCACCATCTCATTCTGCAAAAGGGGAACTTAAACAGCTTCCCCGAAAGTATTTAAAACTCTATTTTCTAATTTCGGTTCAGACTGGTTAGAATTTAGAAAGGATTTACTTGAAATATTCTTCCAGCAGCAGAGGAAAGCAGCTGTAGCTGAGATAAAAAATACAACAGGAAATTAAATGATAATATTAATAACAGTGACATAAGTGCTAAGGCTGAGGTTCTTTGGGATGCTTACGGTGGCTAATATCACCTCCAGGAGGAGAGAGGGAGGAACATGTGACACCATTACAGAGGTGGGCAAGTACTGTCCTGCTCCCAGCACCCACTATGGTCCCACCTTGCCTGGAAAGAATGGGTCGGGAAGGGCTCCTTCAGACATAAAAGGTGGCAGGTTAAAATGAACAGATGGGAAACCTCAGACCAGATATGGGTTTCTCTATGCCTAAGTCACATAGCATCACACCCAGCTTGTCACCTGGCTTTGGAATGGGGTGGCTAGCCTGCCCCTTGCCAGAGCTCACACTTTGTATTACTCAACCAACAGTGCTATGCACCTGCTGTGAGCCAGACAGTTTCGGGTGCTGGAGGACATAGCAGAGAGAAAAAAATGACTATATCCTTGTCCCTTTAGAGCCCATCTTGTAAAGGGAGCTGAGCAATAAGTTAAGTAAAATCAAATAAGATGAATTCAGCCAGTGACAAGGTATTTTTTCAGGGGGTGTGGTTAAAAAGTAGCTGGAGCAGGGCGTGGTGGCTCACGTCTAATCCCAGCACTGGCAAGGCTGGCAGGTGGATTGCCTGAACTCACAGGTGCGAGACCAGCCTGAGCAACAGTGAGACCCCATTCTAAAATATAGCCAGGAGTTGTGGCGGGTGCCTGTAGCCTCAGCTACTTGGGAGGCTGAGGCAAGAGGATTGCTTGAGCCCAGGAGTTTGAGGTTGCTGTGAGCTGTGACATCACAGCACTCTACCAAGGGTGACCAAGTGAGACTGACTCAAAAAAAAAAAAAGAGTAAATAAAAATAAAAAGTGGCTGGAGAGGTGATGTAGCTGACGGCAGACATGGTCAGGGAATGTTACTGAGGACGAATTCCGAGCTGTAACCTGAAGGAGCCAGTCCTGTACAGTGTAGGGAAATGCATTCCAGGCAGAGGGAATAGCTTGTGGGGGGCCCTGGGGCATGATCGAGCTTGGTGGGCTCCAGGCTGGAAAAAACCAGTGTAGCCAACAAGGCCAGAGTGTCCATAGTGCAGTGGCTAGCAGGGGAGGAGGTGGGGAGAGATGGGTCAGGGTTGGGTCATGCAGGACCTGGTAGCCGTGGCCAGGAGTTTGGAATTTTTTCCAAGGGAACTTGAGAGGCAGAGGAATAATATGGGTTTTCAAAAGCTCGGTCTGGGTGCAGGGTAGGGAAGGGGTTGGGGACAATAGGTAGGGATGAGAGCAGGGAGGAGCTATGTACAGCCAGGGCAGGGCTGATTGTTTGGGGAAGGGGCAGTGGGTGGACTCAGGGTGGAGCTGACAAGAGAAGCTGAGACAGGGTCATTGGGGGCAAGAGCTGGAGGACCTGAGGCAGCCTTCAAGGGCAAGGTGGACCCCTCTCACTTTCTCTAAAGCAGTGGTTCTCTCTCTTTTTTTTTTCTTTTCTGAGATAAGCATCTCACTGTCACCCTGGGTAGAGTGTGTTGGTATCATAACTCACAGCAATCTCAAACTCTTGCGCTCAAGAGATCCTCTTGCCTCAACCTCCCGAGTAGCAGAGACTAAAGGCGCCTCCACAACACCCAACTGGTTTTTCTATTTTTAGTAGAAATGGGGTCTTGCTGTTGATCAGGCTGGTGTCGAATTCCTGAGCTCGAGGGATCCACCAGCCTTGGCCTGTCAGAGTGCTAGGATTACAGGTGTGAGCCACCACTCTCTGCCCTTCTCAATAGGAAGTGGCAGAAATCACCCCTCAGGGCACATTTGGCAATATCTGAAGATACTTATAGTTGCCTTAACTTCCAGTGGAGGAAGCTAGCTCCTCCACTAGCTCCTGCTAGTATCTAAAGAGTAGAAATCCGGTGCTGCTAAACATCTGTGGGAGATAGGACAGTCCCACAACAAAGAATTATTGGGGCTTAAATTTCTATAAGCTGAGGATAGAAAACTGTCCAAAGGGCCTGAAGTCTCCCACCCTCTGTCACTAAGGACGTGCCTTTTAAATATATGCTTGCAGGTAAAAACAAGAGTAATGATAACAGCAAGCGTGGTTACGCCAGGCAGCACACCAGCTTGGTACTACTAAATCCTTACACACACTGAGAATAAACCATGTGTCATGCTGGGTCCTATTTTGCAGATAAGGAAACTGAGGCTCAGATGTTAAGTGACTTGTTCGTGGTCACACAGCCAGTTAGCAGAACTGGGACTCGAACTCAAGTGTGCTTGATCCCAAGCCCCTATCGATCCCTCCTGAGCTCCCCTAACCCCCGTACACCTGCTTCCTTATCACCTTGCTGACCTGCCAGCCTTCCCCAGCCTCCCTTTCCTTAGCCTGCAGTCTGTCTGGTTTTTTATCCACTGATTTTCTCGGCTCTTCCCTCCCCAGGCTGAGCCAGACGGGACTGTCTGCCAGAAGCCCTTTCCTGCTGGCCCATATCTTCAGCCTATGCCCACGGGTTCAAAAGGTGGCCCTCAGGTGCCTTGCCCTGGGGCAGCCAGGACTGGAGGGCTGGGGGTTGTACATGGAGTCTGCTGGGTGTGAGGGGTAGGATGACAGTAGTGGGACCCAAGTCAGAGTCTGGGCTTGGTGGGGAGGGGTGGGAAGCCCCCAGGGGCATCCTGAGGCTACAGCCACGAGCACCCATGTGCTGTCTGTCTGCTCCAGGTCCCTGTGTCATGCAACCCTGCACTTCAGATCGAGCCAGGAGCAGGAAGGTGTGTGCTGTGGGTAAGTCCCCTAAAACCGTATCTGGGCAGCTAGTGGAAGCCTGCCTCTTGCATGGCCAGAACAGCGTGCTGGCTCCCTGCTACGAAACATTCCATGGGGCACATGGGGCACTTACTTTTCCTAATATGACAAAGCTGAGGTGCAGCACTGCTAGAGGGCGGGGGCAGGAGCAGTGCATGCTGGCTATCCCAGAGGGACTGAGCTGGGGTGGAGTTCTACCTGGAGCTCAGAGGCTGCACCCCAGACTGGCCAGGGGAGAGGAGGCTGAGTGGGAGGGGTCCCCATCCCCTACCTCCATCCCGTAGGTTCACAGGCTGCGGCCTCAGCCAGGAGCATGTGGTATCACTGTGTCAGCTGCTGAGCAAGTGCGAAGACCTTGGCCAGCTGGAGTAAGTTGGGGAGGATGAGGAGGGGGCATGGAAGGAACACCTGTGTGGCTCTGGAGGGGAGCATGAGTGGCCATGTGTATACTTTCATTCCCGTGCACCTGCCTACACCCCTCAGGACCAGCGTCATGGGGTAACTGGGACTTTCGGTCACATCCCTAAGGCTTCTGTGGACCCATTTCCCCTCTGTCACCCCCAGTCCTGCTGAGGTGGTGCTGGTTCCGTAGTGTCCCCTCTTACTTGGATAGCCCCTCAACCTCAAGTGCATGCAAGCTCTGCTGGCAGATGGGGACAACGAGGGCTCCATGGCTCGCCTGGCAGGTGGTTAAAGTACCAAATGACTCAGCCTGAGGAGGGACTCAGAGCCAGCCAGGGTGGGGTCTTGCAGGCTCTTGCGTTGTTGAGATGTCATTTCCATGTGTCCTGTCTTGGGTACCCTAACAGTGCAGCCTCCACATGGGTGGAAAATGATAATAGCTAACCCCTATTGAACACTTCCTCCTCTATCCTGTGTACTTTGCGTGTTCCTTTCAATAACCCTAGGTACTATTACTATTCACACTTTACAGATGAGGAAACTGAGGCACAGAGAGTTTAAGACCTTGCACAATGGTGGCACCTGTAGCTCAACCAGCTAAGGCGTCAGCCACATACACCAGAGCTGGTGGGTTTGAATCCAACCTGGGCCTGTCAGACAATGGCAACCACAACCAAAAAATAGCCGGGCGTTGTGGTGGGCGCCTATAGTCCCAGCTACTCAAAAAGCCTAGGCAAGAGAATCGCTTAAGCCCAGGAGTTTGAGGTTTCTGTGAGCTGTGACGCCACGGCACTCTACCCAGGGCGATAACTTAAGGCACCGTCTCAAAAAAAAAAAGAGCTTGCTCAAGATCACACAACTGGTAGAATGCAGAGGCTGTGATCACATTATGAGCCCAGCTTCGGACTGGTGGGAAATAAAGAGCTTATCTACCAAAAATATCAAAGAATTTAAATTTGTTGTGATGGGGCCAAGAAGAAAAATGTAACTGATGAAACTCAAATACTTTATTATTATTATTTTTTAAATACAGAGTTTCACTCTGTCATCCAGGCTAGAGTGCAGTGGTACAATTATAGCTCACTGTAACCTCAAACTTCTGTCCTCAAGCAATCCTCCCACCTCAGCCTCCTGAGTAGCTGGGTTTACAGGCATATGCTATCACGCCAGGCTAATTTTTTAAATTTTTTGTAGAGACAGTTTCTCACTATGTTGCCCAGGCTGGTCTCAAACTCCTGGCCTCAAGTAATCTTCCCATCTCAGCCTCCCAAAATGCTGGTATTATTGTCATGAGCCACTGTGCCCAGCCTGAAAATCATATATTTTAAAGAAAGATGAAAGCTAAGCAAGGTGGGTCATGCCTGTCATTGTAGCACACTGGGGGTCAATTGCTTAAGCTTAGGAGTTCAAGACCAGAACTGAGCAAGAGCAAGACCCCATCTCTACTAAAATAGAAAAAAAAATTAGCTGGGCATTTTGGTGAGTACCTATAGTCCCAGCTACTTGGGAGGCTGAGGCTGGAGGAACCCTTGAGCCCAAGAGTTTGAGATTGCTGTGAGCTATGATGCTACAGCACTCTACACAGGGCAGCAGAGTGAGACTCTGTCTCAAGAAAAAAAAAAAGAAAGAAAGAGAGAGAGAGAAAGAAAGAATAATCTGTCTTTTTTTTTTTTCTTTTTGAATTTTTCTTTTTTTTCATTGTAGAGGGAGATTTTTCTCAAAGATTATTTTAAGTGGCTTCAGGAGACACGCCAATTTTTTAAATGAAATTTCTCAGCAAAAGATAAAATAAGCATCAAATTTGTCAAAGACATAGGAGGAAAATCAGATATTCCTGGGCACACTGGTTGTATTGTTTCTGAAACTGTAGCTAAAATCTCAAACTGCTACATAAAGAGAAATGAGAAGGTACAGTATTTTGGTGTGGTTTCCTCTTCTGCCTTTCCCAACTAAAAGAAGAAATCTATGGGATCAATGCACCTTCCAAATATTTTTCTTTTTCCTGAATTTACTCTTGTTCAAAAATTGTGGCTCCCAATGGCTGCAGGCCAAGGGTAGGGTAAAAGCTAATTGGTTTTTCTCTAACCCCTGAAAGCCTGCTAGAGACACACCAGCCCTGGGAGTGGTCACCAGATATGAAAGGGGAAGCTGAGGACTGGTTTACTGTGGTGCTGGTGAGGGAAATGATGGCAGGGACTCTGGGAGCTGGTGGTAATTCTAGTGATGGTGATCATGGTACCAGGCACAGTGGTATCACATCATAGCAACAATGAAGGTGGTGGCACCACAGGAATGTTGAGTAATAGTGATAGTAGACAGTAGTTATCAGGAGCAGACACAGATTGAGGGGGCCCATAACCACTTCTTATATCTTGCAGCCTTTCAGCAAACCTGCTGGGCGATGATGGGCTCAGATGCCTCCTGGAATGTCTGCCGCAGGTGCCCATCTCCGGGTCACTTGAGTGAGTGGGGAGCAAGGAGGAAGACTCCCTTGGGCCAAGGGCATTAAAGCCTAAATGGGCTGCTTCTGAGGGCATCCCTAGGGACCCCTAGAGGACAAGGGCTAGGGGAGGAAGGGGTGATTCTTACCTTGACCTTCACCTTGAGTTCTTTCCTCCATCCTGTGTGCTACCATGGGCAGAGGCCCCACCAGACACCCAAGAAAGGGCATGGAATCTGTTCTTCAACCTACCCCTTTAGCCAAGCTGACCCCAGGACAGGGAAATGAAATATCCCTAAACAACTGATATGGGATTACAGCCACTCTAGCTCCTGGTCCATCCTGTTCCTGACACACCTCTGACCCATCAATGAGATATGAACTTGGAGGTGTCCCTGCACTGAGGGAAGAGTCCTTAGGAAGTTATCTACATGCTTACCAGATTTCCCCAGTGACCGGCGACTGACAGCCAGAACCAGGATACAACCTGTTGCTAGTCAACTGTGCTTTATGCTCTGCGAGTCCCTGACTCACAGGGGCCGGACCACATGGGCAGTGGGCACAGCGAGGGCAGCTGGGAGGACTCAGGTTTTGGGGCCAGTTCTGCCTGTGTGGGGACAGTGTCTTCTCCAGGTCTCTCTGGGCCTCAGCATCTCCACCTGGAGAAGGGAATGCCAAGACACTGAGGCCTCTTTTCCCCAGAAACGATAGCTGGAGGAGAGATGAGTGGGTATGTAGGGCTCCACGGTGCTCCTGCTCACCTCCATCCTGTTTCCCTTCTAGTCTGAGTCACAACAACGTCTCTCAGGAAAGTGCCCTGTACCTGGTGGAGACTCTGCCCTCCTACTCTCGTGTCCGGGAGGCCTCAGTGAAGTAAGATGCTAAGCACACTACCTGATGGTGGGGGAAGCCAGACCCCCACACTTGTGACCCTATGCCTGTGTGACTTAGGGTAACCTCTGCCTCTCTTTAAGTCTCAGAGTTCCCTGAACATGAGCTCATCTTACCCATCCCCTGATGCCCAGGTGCCATGGGGACCAGAGGTGGTGGGGTGGGGAAGGTAATCCTCACAGGATGAGTTGGGGATCTCTGCTAGTCAGCTAGGGGCTTTCCTTCTGTGGCTTCTTCCCTCCCTTGTCCCTGTGGGAACCACCTCCTTCCCTCTCTGGGTTCCCAGGCACCCAGGGTGCCCAGGATCCCGGCAGTCTGGAGTCATGCTTCCGCACCCTCTTTTCTTGCAGTCTGGGCTCTGAGCAGAGCTTCCGGATTCAATTCTCCAAACAGAAGGAGTCTGGGAAGACACTTAGGTAATCCCTGGTGGGGTGATGGGGCTAGGGGAAAGACAGTAGAAGAGAAGGCTGGCCTTGTGGTGGCCTCCATGCCTACTCCTTCAGTGGGCCCTCTCCACCTTCAGAGAGCCTGCTTCAAGCTCACTTCCTCCACCAGATGTGCCCCAATGTCTCTAGTCTTGGGCGGCCTTGGCATTGTACCTATGCTTCTTAGCCACATACTTTTATTCAGTGTCTTGAATAAAACCCAGTTCTGCCACTTACTAGCAGTGTGACCTTAGACAAGTTACTTAAACTCTCTGTGTTTCAGTTCTTCATCTGTAAAATAGGGATAATATACAATCTATCTCTTAGAGTTATTGTGAGGATTAAATGAATTAAAGGGCCTGGCTCATTACAATGTTATATCAGCTATCATGATGATGATGATGATGATGATGATGATGATAACCATTCCTGGTATCCTTGAGGCTGGGAGGAAGCAGGGTGCTGGCCCCCACAGGACTCACCCAGGCTCTGCCTGGCCTTCTGCCTTCAGGCTTAGTGAGTGCAGCTTTGGGCCAGAGCACATGTCCAGACTGGCCACGGGCCTGAGCCAGTCCCTACAGCTGATGGAACTCACGTGAGTGACCGGGCCCAGACCATGGGGGCAGCTAAGGGGTGGGGGCACCCCGCCAGAGCCACGCTAGTGACTGACCTCTATCCCCAGACTGATTCAGTGCAGCTTGGGCCAGGAACAGCTGATGGTTCTTCTGAGTCTGGTGCGGCGACCAGCAGGGCCACTGAGCCTCAGGTATCTTCTTCTCTCCCCACCCCTACCCCCAACCTTAGGAGGGACCACGGCATGGCTAGGAGACAGGGAGTACAGTGTCCCTGGGATTATGGCCGTGGCCATCTCCTACACTGAAAACCCCACGCCCTTGATCCAGAGCAGACCTTGCCCGCCTGTCCCAGAGCACTCCTGAAGCAAAGAAGCTGTTCCTTCCCAGGGTGGGGACTGTGCTTTGTGATTTAAGCGCGGGGGGGGGGGGGGGGGGCAGAGGGGGCGGGATCTTGAAAAGTTTTAAACACATATGAACAAAAAAAAAAAACCAAAAAAAAAAAACAT
>CAUYPK010040307.1:0-13587 GCA_963574355.1 Loris lydekkerianus | reverse complement strand
AGAAATGTGCCACCTATGCCTATACTCTTCAGTGTTCTAATTAGAAAAGGATGCTGGATTTTATCAAATGCTTTTTCTGCATCTATTGAGAGGATCACATGGTCTTTATTTTTGCTTCTGTTAATATGGTGGATAATGTTTATGGACTTGCTTATATTAAACCAGCCTTTCATCCCTGGGATGAAACCTACTTGATCATGATGATAAGTTGTAATCTACTTAATCATTTTTTAAACATGTTTTAATGATTGCCACTTTATGGTCTTTTTTTTGTTTAACAAATTCAATTTTGGGAAAGATTACTTCAGATATTTTTGCAGTTCAGAATAAAGTTTAGTTGAACATCCTACATCTTTACTTAAAATCTTGGATTATATCTGTAAAGCAAACTTCTAGAAGTGAAATTCTGGTCAGAAGATATACTTATTTTAAGAATCTTGATAGGGCGGTGCCCATGGCCCAAGGAGTAGGGTTCTGGCCCCATATACTGAGGGTAGTAGGTTCAAGCCCAGCCCCAGCCAAAAACTACAAAAAAAAGAATCTTGATACATGTACAGCTGAATGGTTCTTCAAAACAGTTGTCCTAGCTTACTCATCCACTGGCATCAATTTATATTTTCATTTTATGAACATCAAATAATTTAATGGTTAAAACTATATGAGTTTGACCAATTTTGAAACTGGTTTTTAATTTATGTCACTTTGCTATTAATGAGTTTGAACATTTTTTTGATTGTATTCTTATTTGTGAATTTTGAGTACATAATCTATGCTTATTTTCCTAGCAGAGTGTCAATATACTATAAATATATTAACTATATATCGAAAAAGTACTTTTTAATTAATGATTTTTTAATGTGGAGTATTTAAACATCTTTATATAGTCAAATCTTTTCCTTTAATGATTTTTAATTTTGCTTTTTATGTTCATAAAACCTTTCTTCCCGAAAACAGGTACGCATTTTTATTATTTTCTAGTCCTAAGGTTTTATTAATTTTGTATTTAATTCTGATGTGACCTGAAATTTATTTCTATGTATATTATAAGGAGATCAAGGTTTTATTTTTTTTCACACTAATTCAAACATCTTAGTACCACCTACCAAGTATTTTTTTCTTTTTTAAACTGATTTATCACTTTCATCATATTTTAAATTCTTATCTATATTAGAGTGTATGTCCACCAAGTTTTTGTTTTTTGTATTGATTTCTTTCTTTCTTTTTTTTTTTTTTTATTGAGACAGAGTCTCACTTTGTTGCCCTTGGTAGAGTGCGTGGCATCACAGCTCACAGCAACCTCCAGCTCCTGGGCTTAGGCAATTCTCTTGCGTCAGCCTCCCAATAGCTGGGATTACAAGTGCCCACCACAACACCTGGCTATTTTGTTGTTATTGTTGCAGTTTGGCTTGGGCTGGGTTTGAACCTGCCACCTTCCGTATGTGGGGCCGGCGCCCTACTCACTGAGCCACTAGCGCCACCCTGAGTTCTTTATTTTTGTACAAATTCTGTAAATTTATTTCGTGAATCGTTGTATAATGTTTTTATATTGATGCAATATAACAAGTTTTTTCTCCTTATTTATTTATTTTACATAATTCTGTTAGCATTTTCATTTAATGTTCAAAATGAATATTAAGTTACTTCTGTCACATAAAAACATCCCTCTGATATCTGGAAGGAAATTACATGAAACATGTCAGTTATTTTGTGAAATGTTGACATATTTCTAAATCTTCCCATTCGTTATCATTGTATGTTACTTATTATCAGGTCTTTTGTGTCTGTTTGGAAAGAAAAATCATCTCTATTCCCATGAAATCATAAAATCAATACTATTGATTAAGGTTTTTCAACGAAGTTTTAAAAATTTACTTAAAGCCAGTTTCTCTACTATGAAATGTTTTTTCTCTTGTTACTCATGAGAGTGTCTTCACATACATGCAATATTGCCATCTCATTTTTGCTTTTTCAGAGACTTCTTTATTTTTAATCATAGCATTGGTAAACTTTATAAGTGTGGTTGGTTATTTTTCTTTCTCTTCATTTTCCCTGGGTCTTTGCTGCAAAACAAAACACTCCAAAACTTGGTGGTTTAAACGATGATGATTTACTCTTTTTCTTTCTTTCTTTTTTTTTTTTTTTTTTTTTTTTGGTGATTTACTCTTACGATTCTGTGGTTTGACTACACATTTATTCTGTTTTTCCCTAACTAACTTAGCTAATATGGCTGAGACAGCTGGATCTCTCTCTCCACATGGTCATTCTCATCCAAGCTTTGTCTCAGCACACAGTCTCAGAGTTCCCAGAGGGCAAGCTTTAGTGCATAAACACTTACTAAGCCTCAGTTTATAAAGGGCATGTTTGCTGATGTCCCGTTGACCAAAGCCACTCAAACTGAGTGTCTGTATGGGAAGGGACTACATAAAAGGATATGGCCACCAGGAAGTGATTAATCGGGGGCCAATATTGTTACATTCTGTTATACCTACCTTCTGGCCTATTTTTGCATAACATGTTTTCCCTCACTGTTCAGTGAGAGCACTTTCATGTTTTGTTTTGTTTTTTTCTGTGATAAGGATTTGTATTATTTTAGGGGCCATATTTTTAAACTTAGTATCAATGGAATCTTAGAAATGTTGAGAATTTTATCACATTTTGATGTGTCTCTGAAATAAGCAGTTACCATTTCTAACTTGTTTGGAAGGTGTATTCGTAACTTTATTCACTAAATCATTTTAGCTCTTTTGATAATATTAAGATTTTTAAAATGTGAACTTTGCTTAAAAGTTTGAAAGCAACATGCTCCTAAGATTTTGTTCCAGTTTTTTTTTTTTTTTTTTTTTTTTTTTTTTTGGGTAGAGACAGAGTCTCACGTTATCACCCTGGGTAGAATGCTGTGGCGTCACACAGCTCACAGCAACCTCCAACTGCTGGGCTTAGGCGATTCTCTTGCCTCAGCCTCCTGAATAGCTGGGACCACAGGCACCTGCCACAATGCGTGGCTATATTTTTGTTGCAGTTTGGCCGGAGCCGGGTTTGAACCTGCCACTCTTGGTATATGGGGCTAGTGCCCACCCACTGAGCCATAGGCACTGCCCTGTTCCAGTTTTATATTAATAGTTCTATTGAAAGATAAAGACCCTTAGAAAAATAAAATTGCATTGATATTCATGCAGAAGACATGTTTAGATCTGGAAAGATGAAAGATTTTGTCTATTTTGGAAAGGATTTTACATTGATATTTATAAAAGCCTATAAAGGGTAGATCACCAAGCAATTTATAAATATTACCTGTAAGTGAAATTCACTAATATTCTAGAGGAGAAACATAAGCATTGTTTGGAATGTGTCATTAGACATATGGAATGGAATATGTCATTAACCTTCCTCATGAGGAAGGTTGGTAAAACCATAGTCTTTATATTTAATCAGGGGGGAAATATATCATTTTTAAGTCTGGAAGAAATCTGCACTGAAATAAAATTATTCCTTTATTATGGTACTGTGAAAATTGTTACTCCAAGGCAATTTCTAGTTACAGTAATTCAAATGCCAACTCTGATTTTAAAAGTAGTTTTTTTGATGCCATTGACTCTTTGTTACCTACTTAAACAAGTTTAAAGTCTGAATGTCCATATCTGATTTTTTGGTAACTCTTACTAGACCATATATACTTCTGCAGTCTTAACACAACTCCTTTACCCTGTCTTCAGCACCCTGCAAACAACAGACTTAACTCTGCCTTTGTTTCTTTAACTTTTATGTGTCATGGCTTTGAATATATTTTCTTGCTATATTTAAGTGTCTTCCTCAAGCTACCTCATGCATCTTTCCCAGTTTCTGTACCCTATATTGATTGCTCTGCCTCAGAACTGTAGATAATTTTAGTTTGAATCACATATTAATAAATAAGTACATATTGTTTCATGTACATTAATTGTATTATAAGCCTCCTAGAAGAGATTCCTAAACTTTTTTTTTGGTCCTTCAGCACTTAGACAACGCCATGGACAGATAGTAATTACACAGTTTATGTTCCCTGGTTGTTAGCTGATAAGATCATTTTGATGTAATTTATCTCTTCTCTTTTACTAAAGGGATAGAATGGGATCTGCACTAATGATTGAAACAGCAAGAAATCCCACCTGTCCGAAGGTAAGCTTAGAATCCCTTAAACATAACACCTAGTTGGAACTGAAGGTTTGGTGAAAGTGTGTATTCTGAGGGCCCTATTATTAAGGGAAAAAATTCTTAGGAATTTCTTCTAATATATTAATTCCTTACATAATGAGTCATTCTATGAAGATAAAGGATATGGTTATTAGACCTTTTCTATATCTAGTAAAAGTGCAACAGAAGTTTAAGAACTTGACTAGAACTAAAAGTGAGGAGCAATTATTTTGTCATAATTATTTTAATAAAATCTAATAATGTAGGGGAAATTACGGTATTTCCTCCCCTGCCTCACATATACAAGGACTGTCTGGAAAATATCTAGCCGTGTATGTCTCAATTTTTCATATGACATGGGTAGGTACTTTCTGGACAGCCCTTGTATATAAATACAGTATATACACGTACAGTCACATACTGCTTAACAATGGGGGTACAGTCTAAGAAATGCACTGTTAGGTTACTTCGTTGTCATGCAAACATCCTAGATATACATACACAAACCTAGATGCCATAGCCTTCTACACACCAAATCTTTATGATACAGCCTACTCTTCGTAGGCTACAAACTTGTAGAGCTTGTTACTATACTGAATACTGTAGATAATTGTGATATAATGGCAGGTATTTGTGTCTCTCCATATAAAAAAGGTACAAGTCAGGCATGGTGGCTCACACCTGTTTTCCTAGCGCTTTGAGAGGCTGAGGCAGGAGGATCACTTAAGGTCAGGAGTTCAATACCAGCCTGAGCAAGCAAAATCCTGTCTCTACTAAAAATAGAAAAATTAGCCAGGTGTTGTGGCATGTACCTGTAGTCCCTGTATGTACCCACTCAGGAGGCTGAGGCAGGGGTATTGCTTAAGCCCAGGATTTTGAAGTTGATGTGAGCTAGACTCTGTCTCCAAAAAAAAAAAAAAATATTCCATTATAATCTTAAGGGACTGTTGTCTTATTTGAAGTCTTTCATTGGCGAAAAGAGGCCAGGCACAATGGCTCACACTTATAATCCCAGGACTTTAGGAGGCTGAGAAGGGATGATTGCTTGAGGCCAAGAGTATAAGGCCAACCTGAGCCACATAGTGAGACCGTCATCTCCACAAAAAAACTAATAAATAAATACAAACATTGAAAAAATTGACTAAAACAATATGTGGCTCTATACTAATGTACAAATGGAATCTCAGTTTTAAAAATTTAATGTCATCTCAGCACCTGTGTCTCAAGTGGCTAAGGTGCCAGCCACATACAACTGAGCTGGCGGGTTCAAATCCAACCCAGGTCCGCCAAACAACATTGATGGCTGCAACCAAAAAATAGCTGGGCGTTGTGGCGGGTGCCTGTAGTCCCAGCTTCTTGGGAGGTGGAGGCAGGAGAACTGCTTGAGCTCAGGAGTTGGAGGTTGTTGTGAGCTATGACAACACAGCACTCTACCCAACATGACAGCTTGAGGCTCTGTCTCAAAAAAAATAAATGTAATGTCACTTACATATGTCACTGTGCAGCTCCTTGTTTATTTGTTTGAAACCCAGTGATCTGAGTATTGCTTGAGTTCTGTTCTCTTTAATATTACTTATTTGATTAAGGAATAGGATTTATGTGCCTAGGACTCCCACGTAGTGGGAGTGTATTTATTCTTCATTAACAGGCTGTAACCATGAAAAGTCAAATACAGCTCCCTCTTTTGCTCTTTAATGTCAGCATATTCATACTTTCATTCATTTTTTTTAATATTAATTATGCATACACTATACACCGTGCTAGGCACTTTGAATGCATTAGTGGTCAAATGCAGACATGGAGTCACAGCCCAGTAGGGCAATGTAGGTTTCAATGAAGTAATCACACAGAAAAGATATAGTTCCCCTGAAATACAAAGTACAATCGATGGAGCCCAAGAGTAATTCTCTGAAAGGATATATTTAAAAAGGACATGAGGTAGGGCTAGTGAGATTTGAGATCTCAGTGTGAAGGCTTCTGGATGAAATGGAGTATTCCTGGCAAAGAGAGTGGCTTGTATAGGAGTAAACAAATTCCAGGAACTGAAAGACTGAACATGCCTGAGTCTCAGAAAGACAGAGTGAGATGAGGCTGGAATATGGGTAGATCAGCCTGCTAGGCCGTGATGAGGAGGTGACTTGGCTCTCTTGGATAGGACCTTAGAATGCACTCTGCACCTCTTGCTTGTTCCCTTGTTATCTCCAGGGCTTCTTGTTTCTGTGTTCGCTTGCTTTTGAATCATGAAGCTGTCAATTTTGAGTAAAAGAATAGCCACCTCAAAAAGTAATTCATCACGATAAATGGAGCAGCCACCCATACATTGCTTAATTCAACCTTGTCTATATACCAGTTACCAAAAGACTCTTCTGGATTTTAGTCTATAGCCAACTCTTACACACACTTGTATTACTCATAAGAATTTGAAATATGACTTTGTTTATTAATAGCAAAGCTACCAGCAGCACTTGGCATACATAGAACACTGACAACTATGGCCATATCAATACCTTTCAGCCTCTTAAGTTTGTAGTGTAGATCATTACCAAAACAGCACATTTTCTATGAATTCAACTGAAATCAATAAAATCTGAGACCTGGGATGACTACATCATAGCTTTTTAAGAAAAATTACCCTGCTACAAAGTTTTGATAACTGTTATGTAAAAGCTGTTTTTAGAGTAGTACATTTGGTTTTAGTAAAGTTGAGATACTTTCAAAGATCACTGCAACAAAGATTAATTTGTAAAAATTAGTAAATTTGTATATTATGAAAATAGTATACTTATTAATCTTTAAGCTGTTCTATTTATTACTACTGCTATATCAGTTGTTACATAAAGGTCTAGAAATATATGCCTTTTTGAATATCTTTTTAAGGTAAATAAATTAAGTAGTCAGATGTATTTCTTTTATTATTATTCTCTTGTAATAAATTTCTGAGAATTGTCTCAGCCCTGTGTCTGTTGTCCCATAAAGAAATACCTTTAAAAATAAATACTTTTAAAAATATCTGATTCCCTTTGCTCAACATTTTATCTGTGTTACATATTTATCTTATTGGATATTGCCATGTATTCATCCTACTATTAAATAGTGTTTAATTTCTACAAATCTCAAATATTGCTGCTTACAATGGTATTGTTCACTTAAATTCACTAGGTAGCGGCTGTAAGTACCATAGTAAACAGAGGGATAACACCAAAAGCTTTTGTGTTCAGAAACTACGGTCACTTTCCTGGAATCAACTCTCATTATTTGGGAGGCTGCCAGTATAAAATGTGGCAGGCCATTAGAGCCTCATCTGCTGCTCCAGGCTACTTTGCAGAATATGCATTGGGAAATGATCTTCATCAAGTAAGTTGACTTGTATGAATTATCTTTTTAAATTTTGTGTGATTAAAAGATTCATTGCTCATTAAATCCTATTGAACTTCAGAGGGATCAACCCAGGAGAAACTCCTCTTCATGTCCTCATAGATCAAAAGATGTGCAATTGAAGATATTTTATTGCTTGTTTTTCTTAACAAGGCTTGTGACATGAGAACATAGTTTAGGAAAATTTTTTGTGTGTTTTATGTAGGGTGTTTTATAGCCTATTATGATCATTTTATTGATGGAAAAATTAGATAGTATTTATGAGTAGCCTTCCAAACTTGATAAAAGTAAAATACAGTGCCTGAAAATGCAAAATTGTCTGTTTGACAATTTTGGTAGGCATATTTTGAAGGTGAGGATGTAATAAAATAATAGTAAATGCTCATTAAATTAGCTGGGTGCCAGACACTTTTATTTAGTGCTTTGCATGCATTATCTCATTTAATCATTGCTACTTACGAGGTAGAGTTACTTCCATTTACAAATAATTGGAGCCTTAAAAAATGTTAAGTAGCTAGAGAAACAGCTGTTAAGTGACAGGATGTTAGTGTTTTAAATTTATAGTTAAATTATCTGTAATAATTTAGACAATGTATTTAAAATACAGATTTATAAGATATAACTTTAATATGGTTGTTATGCTCCATCCATGAAGTTATGCCAAGTATAAGTGAAGGTCTCAAATAATTGTAGCTGCGTTTTGGGACCATGTGTTTCCAGACTTCAAAAGAAGTTACCTCATTTGCTATTTATTATTTATCTGAAGGAAGTTGTTCCAAAGTTTAATTCAGTTTGGTCGATGCATATAACAAACCAAAGCAATTCAGTGATTCTTTTTCCCATTTCAGACAGACTGATATTTCTTTTCATGCTTAGCCATTTTTACATTGATGACACAGATAATAATTATTTTATTTTATTTATTTTGAGCCACAGATTAAAATAACTTACATAATTTTTATGTAAACCAAATAACCTCATGACTACAAGGACGGAGAATATATTGTCACGTAAATCAATGGTCTTCAGAAAAACTAGCACATTTAATAAGAAATTTAAATGTTAATATGGAACTAGTAGATGAATAGCTACAAGCCTACACCAGAGAAAAACACATTTAAATTCAAGAAGTGGGGAGGCATGTGGTAAGCTCTTACCTCTCAGGGACAGTGCAGGGGGTATAGAGCACACCTTTGGGTAAAGGGCTCAACTACAACTTGGACTTTACTTACCAAATGCAAACAATGTAATCTAATGGTGTGTACCCTTATATTAATCTGAAATTTATAAAAAGAATATTTAGATGGAACCTGAAGTCTAAGCATCCTGTTTCAGTAAATTTTTCTTATTGTATGTTCTCTTCTTCCAAAACCTGAGGGAAAAATGTTTTGTTTTGTTTTTTCCCTCTAAAGACACCGTGAAAAATTGATAAGAATATTCTGAGTGAATTATCTTGCTTGCTTAAACAAAGAAAACATTTGAGCAAAGTTCCGGCTTCTATCCAATTATTCAGAAGTTTTTACAACTTTAAAACTAAAATGTGGCATCCATTTACTACAACCTCTCATCCTAAATTATTTGAATAATTATATTCAGTTATTACCACTGCCATTAACTATCACGTAAGGTACTTCATACCTTTTGTACAGTTAGAGAGAGATTAATATTCTGTTTGAGTGGTTATTGAAAGTGCTATAATTAAGAGGTATAAGTATGTAGATAGGGAGATTTCATTTGCCTTTGATTGTGAAGAGAAGAATATTATTACAGTATTTATAAGGTGTATTACATGTCTTAGTAAATAGTAGTGGAAGAATTATTTTTGAGTAGCTTCCAATCTCTCTTTTTTGCCCAAAAAGTAGCATAATATGTATCTCAAAGTACTACTTTTTACATCAAATTATTCCATCTCTTTTTTCATCTCTACCTTCAAAATTAAATTGTTCATTCTGTAAGAGAAATAATTTGATAAATTAGTTTGTGTAATGGTTTAGATGATGAATTCAGTATATGTTATTATTCCTCTTAGGCTTTATTTTACATTTTAAAAGGTTATAGAGCTTACATAAATGTAAATGGAATAAGGAAATTTTATATAAATGTTTCAGATGAGAGTGTTTTTATCAGAAAGAGTTAAAACTGCCATATTATGCCAGTTTCAGGCTATAACTCATAATTTCATTGTAAATGAACAGGAATGTGGTGAGTGCTTACTCACCACCAGGCACTATGCTAGCCAAGAAGGACATAAAGGTTTAGTAATGGCATATTTCTCTCACTTTGTGCCTCCTGCCCTCAAATAGCTCATGCAAAAGAAGATAAACAGTTGTAGAATGAAATGATAAATCCAATAATATAAATACATACAGGATTAAGAAGTAGTGTCGATGGAATTTAGTCTGTCAGTGTCAGCTTTACAGAGAAGTTGTCATCAGAGCTGATGTATAAAGAATGAGTAGTTGATCAGAAATACAAATTGAATGGGAAGGGGAAAGGCTAGATATAATTAATGTCACTGAATTGTACCCTGAAAAATCATTAAAATAGCCAATTTTGTGTTGTATTTAATTTACCACAATAAAATCAAATTTAAAAAAACTAAGGAAAAAAGTATGAAACTGAGATGACTAAGAGGCATTGACATTATCCAGTAGTTATTTTCTGGTGGATGCTCTGATTTATGATTTGAGATACTAAACCCATTAAATCAGTAGAAAGTACCATAGGCTCATGCTCATGTATAATGTACTATAGTTAAAACACAATCTGTGTCTTCCTTTAAGAGATAATTAGTAAATTATTAAATCAGTTCATTTTTCAAGTTTATTTTACCTCAGGACGTAGTAGTATACCTGCCACATACCAAGTCTACAATAAATAACTCCAAATATGAATACCTGAGTGAATGGAAAGTCTGTGAAAATACTATACACAGAACATAAGCCCAGTAACCTACTGATAGAAGAGGCATCAGTAAGAGTAGGTTAACTATAAGGAGAGCTTAACGGATGGTATGCCTCCCCACTAGATTAGAGTGAGTGCCAAAATTCTTAACTGCTGTACTTTTTTGACTAAAAGTAAGTAAAGTTTAAGAAATATGAATTTCCTTTGAAAAATGCCAAGTGAAACTGCTAGAAATCTAGCTTTTTTTTTTTTTTGTAGAGACTTTATCGCTCTTGGTAGAGAGGGTGGCATCACACAGCTCACAGCAACCTCTAACTCCTGGGCTTAAGCAATTCTCTTGTCTCAGCCTCCCGAGTAGTTGGGACTACAGGCGCCAGCCACAATGCCTGGCTATTTTTGTTGTTGTTGTTGCTGTTTGGCGGGGACTGGGTTTGAACCCGCCACCCTCGGTAGTGCCCTACTCACTGAGCCACAGGTGCCGCCCAAAATCTAGCAGTTTTTTGCTTTGAGTTTGATTTTGCAATTATCATTTCTTGCTGAAATTTGCCCTTTCATCCTTTCTCTTTTTTTTTTTTTTTGTCTTTTCTGACCCATCATTACAATATTTTATATAATTAAAGTGTGTTTTATTGAAAATATCCACTTGATTAGATGTTACACAGAATATGCATATAGAATTTAAAATAAAAATAGTTTATAAAAAGGATAGTTATAAAAAGGATAACTTTTAATGAATTAAAAATTAAATGTTACCTTATATCAGGAGATGGGTATCATTCTAATGCCCTATAAATTGAAAACAAAAAAAGTTGGAAGGATTAAAGTTTATACTTGAGCAAGCCTTGAGGAAATAACTTTATCATCACCTACATTTAAGTATTCTATTTAGATTTCTGTGAAGTTAAGCTATACAGATACCAGCCAATTTATGATTTTAAATAAATTTATAGATAGCTGAATTTAAAAATAGTTTCTATCACCTGGTTAATGGATAAACTATGGTGTATCTATACATTAGAATACTACTCAGCAATAAAAAAGAATGGATTATGAACATTTACAGTGATGTGGATGAATCACAGAAGCATATTCTAAGTGAAAGAAACCCAGCAGAAGACTATACTCTGTCTGATCCCATTTATTTTGATAGCAAAGTGCATTGTGTGACCTTGGAGAATAGATGGATAAATAGGATTTTCGAAGATAAGAGGATTGAGGAACCGAGATTCTAAGGTATTGTAAAGATGTTGAAGTCACATCTGTAAAGACTTTAGTGAGAAAGGACGTCTGTGGACCAGATGCTGTCTTAATTTGTTGAGTGAGGAAGACTGATTGGAGATTGATGTATGACAATAGTGGTGAGGCTGTGGTGAATATAACTGAATAGCAAAACCTTTAAAAAAGCAGGAATTTCCCAAGCAGATTTGGACTAATAGTTTAGAATAAACACTAAAGAACAAATAATACACACACAACCCCAACGCTAAGAGACATAAGCTATGAGGGAAATGACTACCAAGGAAGTGATATCAAGAGAAAGCCACATTCCTGTTAAAAGGAAGAGACCACTTAAGGTGAGGTTACATTGGGAGTTTAACTGTGGAACAGTTTCACAGAACACAATGTGTTCTGTGATGTGGTTTTGGATGTGGGGGAAGAGTAGAAGTGGAGTTTAGAATGAATGTGAGTTTAGCCTTTACTGGTTCTTTGAGAAAAATGGCAGCCACAAAATCTTGTCCCATTCTCCGTAGTGATCAGTTTCAGCAGATTAAAGTTTCAGTTCACCTGCTCCAGATTCAGCACACACAGGGATAGCAGTCCCAAAAGCTTCCGTCATGAAGCTGTTTGGCTTGGCCCAGAGTAGGTAGGTGGTAATGTAAGTGGTCGTGAATGAACCAAAGCCATCTGCTTGGCATCAGGGAAGGCCTTCTTCCTCCAGTCTCAACTTGTTCCCTGGAGCAAGACAATGTTTTGTTTAGTTTTCTCATCTTTGGTGCATATTCTCTGCTACGCTACTTTAAGGTTAGGAGTAATAAGCATTCAATTACAGAACAGAGATGTACTCTGACAATTCAGTCTATTAAATCCGTAACAAAATAAGCATAAAACAGTTTGTGTACTGCTCTTTCCTTATTCGCTTGCTAATACAAATTACACTCTTCCTGATCCCAGACAAGGGAGAGAGGCTTCATCATTGTTATTAAGACAGCTCCTGGCGCCTGTGGCTCAAAGGAGTAGGGCGCTGGTCCCATATGCCAGAGGTGGTGGGTTCAAACCCAGCCCCACCAAAACTGGGGGAAAAAAAAAAAAAAAAAAAAAAAAAAGACAGCTCCTGCCAGGCAGGTGGCAGACAAAGTGAGTCATTTGCTTTTTGGTGTTTTTGTTTGTTTCTACTACCAGACTGGGCTAGCCATAGACCAGCTTTCTTTAATCTTTAGGTTTTTAGAGACCATACCAACTTGGCATATCTCAGCCCCAAGGAGATGTTTATGAAAAGAGCCAAAGACTGGATATATGGTGGGCTTATGACTAAATGTGTCTCTATTGACAAAAGTATGTTTATTGTTTTTTTTTTTTTTTTTTTTAAGAATAACCTATTCTCATGAAAGTTGCAGTGTGGAAAACTAAGACATATTCCTTCAAAGAAATGATGATGAAATAACAACAGACCCCTCAGAAATTCAAAAAATCCTTAACTAATACTACAAGAAATTCTACTCTTAGAAATATGAAAATCTGAAAGAAATCGACCAATACCTAGAAGTACGCCACCTACCAAGACTTAGCCAGAATGAAGTGGAAATGTTGAACAGGCATATATCATTTTCTGAAATAACATCAACTATACAAAATCTCCCTAAAAAGAAAAGCTCAGGACCAGATGGCTTTACGTCAGAATTTCACCAAACCTTTAAAGAAGAACTAGTACCTATATTACTAAACCTCTTCAAAAATATAGAAAAAGAAGGAATATTACTCAAAACATTCTATGAAGTAAACATCACCTTGATCCCTAAACCAGGGAAAGACCCAACAAGAAAAGAAAATTATAGACCAATATCACTAATGAATATAGATGCTAAAATACTCAATAAGATCCTAACAAACAGAATCCAACAACACATCAAAAAAATTATA
>CAUYPK010040306.1:0-39029 GCA_963574355.1 Loris lydekkerianus | reverse complement strand
CTATTCCTTTTACAATAGTGCCAAAGAACATGAAATATCTGGGAATTTACCTAACAAAGGACATGAAAGATCTCTATAAATAGAACTATGAAACATTGAGAAAAGAAATAGCTGAAGATGTTAACAAATGGAAAAACATACCATGCTCATGGCTGGGAAGAATCAACATTGTTAAAATGTTCATACTACCCAAAGCAATCTACAGATTTAATGCAATCCCTATTAAAGCACCATTGTCATACTTTAAAGAACTTGAAAAAAATAGTACTTCATTTTATATGGAATCAGAAAAAACCTTGAATAGCAAATAAGTTACTCAGATATAAGAACAAATCAGGAGGTATCATGTTATCAGACTTCAGGCTATACTATAAATCTATAGTGATCAAAACAGCATGGTGCTGGCATAAAAACTGAGCAGTAGATGTATGGAAAAGAATAGACAACCAAGAGATGAACCCAGCTACTTATTGCCATTTGATCTTTGACAAACCTATCAAAAATATTCAGTGGGGGAGCTGGAACATATTCTTCTTAGCAAAGTGTCACAAGAATGGAAGAAAAAGCATCCAATGTACTCAGGCATACTATGAAACTAATTGAAAGCTATAACCCAATTATAGCCCAAGAATATAGGGAATAGGGGAAAGGGAGGGAAGGGAGAGTGGAGGGTGAGTGGAGGGAGGGTAATAGTGGGACCACACCTACTGTGCATCTTACAAGGGTACATGTGAAATTTACTAAATGTAGAATATAAATGTCTCAACACAATAACTAAGAAAATGCCACGAAGGCTATGTTAACCAGTTTGATGAAAATATTTCAAATTGTATATAAAACCAGCACATTGTAACCCCATGATTACATTAATGTGCACAGCTATGATTTAATTAAAAAAAAATTCAGTGGGGGAAAGACCCCCTATTTAACAAATGGTGCTGGGGGAACTGGCTGGTGACCTGTAGAAGACTGAAACTGGACCCCCACCTTTCACGTTTAACAAAAATTGATTCTCACTGGATAAAAGATTTAAACTTAAGACATGAAACTATAAAAGCACTAGAAGAGAGTGCAGAGAAAACGTTTGAAGAAATTGGCCTGGGAGAATATTTTATGAGGAGGACCACTCAGGCAATTGAAGCAACACCAAAAATATACTACTGGGATTTGATCAAACTAAAAAGCTTTTGCACAGTCAAGAGCACAGTCAGTAAAGCAAACAGACAACCTTCAGAATGGGAGAAGATTTTTGCAGGTTATGCTTCTGACAAAGGTCTGATAACTAGAACCTACAGAGAACTCAAACTGATCAATAAGAAAAGAACAAACAACCCCATTTCTATGTGGGCAAGAGACTTGAACAGAAACTTCTCTGATAAAGACAGACATATGGCCTACAAACACATGAAAAATGCTCATCATCCTTAATCATCAGAGAAATGCAAATCAAAACCACTTTGAGATATCATCTAACTCCAGTAAAATTATCCCACATCACAAAATCCCCAAACTACAGATGTTGACCTGGATGCAGAGAGAAGGGAACGCTTCTACACTGCTGGTGGGAATGCAAGTGAATATGACCTTTTTGGAAAGAAGTTTGGAGAACACCCAAGGAACTAAAAGTAGACTACCGTTTGATCCTGCAATTCCTCTACTAGGTATATACCTATCAGAGGTCCTCAAACTTTTTAAACAGAGGGCTGGAACACTGTCCCTCAGACTGTTAGAGGGCCGGACTATAGTTAAAAAAAAACAAAAAACTATGAACAAATTCCTATGCACACTGCACATATCTTATGCTCAAGTAAAAAAAACACAACGGGAACAAATACAATCATACCGCCTCATGTGGCCCACGGGCCGTAGTCTGAGGACCCGAGTCCTAGATGATCAAAAATTATTTTACAGAAAGACATTTGCACCAGAATGTTTATTGCAGCCCAATTCATTATAGCCAAGACATGGAAACAGCCCAAGTGCCCATTGACCCATGAATGGATTAACAAATTGTGGTATGTGTACACCATGGAATACTATGCAGCCATAAAAAGATGGAGACTTCACATATTTTATGTTTACCTGGATGGAGCTGGAACATCTTCTTCTTAGTAAAGTATCTCAAGAATGGAAAAAAAAGTATCCAATGTACTCAATACTACTATGAAATCAATACATAATCACCTACACATCATATGAATGGCAAAACATTACTATATGTCCAGACAATAGAAGGGAAGGGAGGGGGGGGGGGAATATGGAAGAAAGGAGGGCATTTGGAAGGACCTCCTGAAATGTGCATGATGCTATGGTACATTTCAAAACTATTAAGTAATGAGTATAATTGTGATGGATGTGTTACTTAGTTCAATGTAAGCATTTCACAATGTATATCGAAGCAGTAACCTGAACCCCATAAATTCATCAATGTACAAAGTTATGATTTAGTAAAAAATAATAATTAAAAAAATAAAAAACAAAAACAACCCCCCCCCCCCCAAAGAGCCAAGGTTGGAGAAGGAAACATCCCAAATTAATTCCCCAAGAAGACTGCATTGGGAATGGTAGTCAATGGTTTCTATTATAATGCATTATTTCCATTAAAGGTAACAGTTTATTTTTTTTTTTGGGTAGGGCTGGGTTTGAACACACCCCCTCTGGTATATGGGGCCGGTGCCCTACTCCCTTGAGCTGCAGGTGCCCACCCTAAATGTAACAGTTTTTCATTAAAATGTATTAAAACTATTTTTTAAAAATAAAAACAAAATAAATGAGGAAAACAGTCATTCCTTTTAGATAATATATTCTTTTTTATTTATTTATTTTTAAATTTATTTATTTATTTATTTATTTATTTATTTTGCAGTTTTGACCAGGGTCGGGTTTGAACCCTCGGTATATGGGACCAGCACCCTACTCCCTGAGCCACAGGCGGCACCCTAGATAATATATTCTTATAAAACAAATTCCTTTTTAGAGAAGTTTGTGGGCAAACCTTTGGGTACCCTACATATACTAATTCCTTAAAATTAACTTGTACATAGTTCCTGAATTTGTTTAGAAAAAGAAGCAAATTAGATTTTACACTTACAGTGATAGTACTATACTGAGTTATATAAAAACATCAGATCCACTGTGTCATAATAAAAATTTTATGACTAACACATTGTTTATAGTCAAAGGAATGCCAGTGTGTAACAGTACAAAAACATGGACTTTGGAAAGTGACAGACTTGGATTTTGAATGCTAGACAAATTACGTTTTCTTTTTTTTTAATCAAAGAACTACAGCAGAACCTCCATAGTTGACCAGCTCCTTACCACTGACCACCTCAGTGGACCTAATTTTCTTTCTTTTTTTCTTTGAGACAGAGTTTCATTATGTTGCCCTCGGTAGAGTGTGATGGCATCACAGCTCACAGGAACCTCAAACTCTTGGGTTCAACAGATTCTCTTGCTTCAGCCTCCCCAGTAGCTGGGACTACAGGTGCCCGCCACAAAGCCTGGCTATTTTTTGTTGCAGTTGTCATCATTGTTTTAGCTGGCCCAGGTCAGGTTTGAACCTGCCAGCCTTGGTGTATGTGGCTGGCGCCGTAACCACCGTGCTATAGGCGCTGAACCTGACCTAACTTCATAGATTGGACATGCACTACATGTGGCTAGTTCCTTCAGATGATCACCTCTATATGTTTTTTTTTTTTTGACAGAGTCTCACTTTTTGCTCTCAATAAAGTGCTGTGGTGTCACAGTAAAGTGCTGCAGCGTAACTCTTGGGCTCAAGAGAGTCTCTTGTCTCAGCTTCTGGAGTAGCTGGGACAACAGGTGCCGCCATAACTGTCTGCTATTTTTACAGATGGGTCTTGCTTTTGCTCAGGGCTGGTTGCAAACCTGTGAGCTCAGGCAATCCATCTGCCTTGGCCTCCCAGAGTGCGAGGATTACAGGCGTGAGCCACTTCATCAGGGCTAACCACCTCTATATGTTAACCAATGTTTTCCAGTCCGTTTTTTTTTTTGAGGCAGGGTCTCACTATGTTGCCCTGGGTAGAGTGCTGTAGCATCACAGCTCACAGCAACCTCCAACTCTTGGGCTCAAGTGATTCTCTTGCCTCAGCCTCCCAAGTAGCTTGGACTACAGGTTCCCGCCACAACACCCAGCTATTTTTTGTTGTTTAGCAGGCCCGGGCCAGTTTCGAACCCGTCAGCTCCAGTGTATGTGGTGGCGCCCTAAACACTGAGCTATGGGTGCCGAACCTTACAGTCCCTTGGGTGGTCAACTTTAGAGGTTCTACTGCATAACATATTATACTAAAAAAGGTTTTCAACATAAAACAGCAGCCACTTGTTCCAGCACAGGTTTATCTGCTTTAGTTTATTTCTACATTGTTCAATAATTTGCTTATGTTACTAGTGATTAATCGATTTTAAGCATTTTTAGATCTAACAACTTCCTTTTAAGTATTATCACAATTCAGTTCTTTTATGTTAACCCTCATTACTTGCCTTGTCCCCTTAATGTAAGAATATTACAACATTTGTCTAAATACATAAACAATGTCATGGTATGTGACTGTATTTCTGCTGAGCTAAATAGGATACTGTGCTTAGGTTTCTTTTATTTTCTTTTCTTTGAAGTTTTTGGCTGAGGCTGGGTTTGAACTCACCACCTCTGGCATATGGGACCGGCACCCTACTCCTTTGAGCCACAGGTACCACCCTTTATGTTTCTTTTCATATAAAACTTTTTCTTTGTTTTTTTAGAGACAGTCTTGCTTTGCTGCCCAAGCTGGAGCGCAGTGGCTTGATCATAGCTCAGTGTAACCTTGAACTCCTGGGATCAAGTGATTCTCCTGCTTCGGCCTCCCAAAGTGCTGTGCTGGATTATATACAGGCTTGAACACCACACCTGGCCAAAGCTTTTTATTTTTATTTGAGTAAGCAATTATCTTTTTATATATGTATATATGTACACATATATTTACTTATTATTTTTAAATTTCAGATTAATGAGAGTACAAACAATGAGATTACAATATTTACGTTTGTTAGATAAGGTCCCTATCATAGTTGTACCTCTTACCCAGAAAGTGTGCTGTATACCCTTATATTGTGCCCATTAGGTGGGAGTACAGCAACCACTTCCTCCTCCAACTTGAATGAAATTGAGTTTTTCTCTTGTGTGGGAGTGATTTAGTTCATCTACTGGCTTCCTACTGAGTACATGGACACTTGCTTTTCCATGTAATTATCTTTTTTTTTTTTTTTTTTGCCTTGAGACAAGAGTCTCACTTTATAGCCCTGGGTAGAGTGTGGTGGCGTTACAGCTCATAGTAACCTCAAACTCCTGGACTCGAGTGATCTTCTTGCCTCAGTTTTTGTATTTGTTTTTGAGACAGAGTCTTACTATGTCATCCTCAGTAGAGTGTTCTGCTGTCACAGCTCACAGCAACCTCAAACTCTTGGGCTTAAGTGATTCTCTTGCCTCAGCCTCCCAAGTAGCTGGGACTACAGGTGCCTGCCACATCACCCGCCTATTCTTCTATTTTTATTTTTATTTTTTGAGACAGAGTCTGACTTTGTTGCTCTTGGTAGAGTGCTGCGACGTCACAGCTCACAGCAACCTCCAGCTCTTGGGCTTAGGTGATTCTCTTGCCTCAACCTCCGAAGTAGCTGGGACCACAGGTGCCCACCACAATGCCCGGCGATTTTTTTGTTGCAGTTTGGCCAGGTGGGTTGGGTTTGAACCCACTATCCTCAGTATATGGGGCCGGCACCTTACTCACTGAGCCACAGGCGCTGCCCACCCAGTTATTCTTTTGTTGTTGTTGCTGTAGTTGTCATTGTTGTTTAGTTGGCCCAGGTTTGAACCCGCCTGCCCTGGTGTATGTGGCTGGCTATAGGTGCTGAGCCAAGTTTTTGCATAGGTGGGGTCTCCCTCTTGCTCAAACTGGTCTCATACTTGTGAGCTCAAGCAATCCACCTGCTTTAGCCTCTGAGAGTACTAAGATTATAGGCATGAGCCATTGCTCCCAGTTGTGTACTTATCTTTAATGTTTTTCCAATAGTTTGGCTATAGAGAGAAATCCAACATGAATCCCATTTTACTTCTGGATTTTGAGGCAGTCAATACTTTCTAGTATCTAGGCATTGTTAAATAGTATAATGCCATTTTGATTCTTGACCTTTTATATGTAAGATAATTCCCCTTATCTCTGAAGCTTTTAGGATCATCTCTATATCACTAGTATTCTGAATTTCAAGATAATTTGAGTCTTTTTTTTTTATTCATTGCACAAACTAACCATACAGTAGCCATTTCAGTTCAGAGATGCATATCCTTTAGTTCTAAGAAACTCTTATTTCCTTGATCCTTTTTCCTTTCCATTATCTCAGTTTGTTTTTTGTGAAACTCCAATAAGATGGGCACTGGATTTGGATCTGTGTTCTTTTCTTGCTTTTTTTCTTTTATTCCGAGACAGACACAATCTGCTCATCAGCTCCCTGTAACCTCTTCTACAGGAACTTCAGTTTGTAGCTTAACCATGCTCTACCAAATTAGTTACTTATTTGTTTTCTCATCACAAACTCTGTTTAAATCTCTAATCTGGTGATATTTCTTCTCCTATCTCTTTGTCCTTGTAGGTATACACTTTTTAAATTCTTTATTTTTCAGTTTAATGGAATTAGAGGAAAAGAGGATAATTTAATCAGTATTATTAACCTTTCTAATATTTATAGTAAGAACAAGTAGAGTTCCTAGAATATTGCAGCCTCAGATAAGTAATTTTCTAAACTTAAACTACTGGCTTTAAAACAATAGTAAAGACATAAAGAAACCAACTGGTATCAGGAAGAAGGCTGAGTGATAAAAGAAATGCCTAATGAACTTAAGACTTAGGATAAGAAATTTATAAAATATTAGTATCAAAGAGATCCTGGACACAGCATACCATAGATACAAAAATAAAAGTCCCGAAGAAGATACATGATGTTTGTATTGCCTGTGTTTTTGATGTCTCACTTAAATCTAAATTCATCTGTTGGCACTTACTGGGGAATGAGGCCCCCCACTACAAAGAAACTCCTTACTACTCTAGCCATACCAGAGGCTGTGGGAGGAGAATGGTATTTCTGGATGAATATGCAAGCCTTAGCTTTAGGCTTAATTCTCACAATTTCTTCTTATATTCCTAGACATTTGAATACATTTTTAAAATTTATTTTATTTACTTATTTTTTTTTTTTTTGTAGAGACAGAGTGTCACTTTATTGCCCTTAGTAGAGTGCTGTAGTGACACAGCTCATAGCAACTACCAACTCCTGGGCTTAGGCGATTCTCCTGCCTCAGCCTCTGGAGTAGCTGGGACCACAGGCGCGGGCCACAACGCCCAGCTACAGCTATTTTTTGTTGCAGTTTGGCCGGGGCCGGGTCTGAACCCACAACCCTTGGTATATGGGGCTGGCGCCCCACCCACTGATCCACAGGTGCCGCCCTAATTTTTTAATTTTTTTTTAAATGATGCTTTTCAAAAGAACTTACTAAAAATAATAACAATTTAATGACAAATAGTTAGAAAAGCAAAGTATCTTACCAGTAGTTTGGGGGAAAACTGGAGTAATGCTTCTAGGTGATACAGCGGAAGGATAATTTGTAAACACTGGTGGAGGCAAAGGGAAATTCACTCCTAATGAGCCCTATGGAAATATTTAAAAGTTATTAGGAAAATGTAACAAAAACTATTTATGGAGACTAATCTAAAATTTAATAGAGAAATCATGGACAGTTCTTACCAACTGTTGTAAGGCAAAAAGTGCAGCTTTCTCCTTGGCTTCATTTTCAGAGTGGCACTGTGGCCCATGTACCAGTAAGCCATTAGATAATTTTACCTGGCAAACAGTCATTGTCTAAAAAAAAAAAAAAGAATGTAGATGTTTATGAAATTATTTATCTAGGAAGTTGGCCTCCTCCCCCAAAGTTTAGTCTAAACAAGCAAAACAATTTCATTTGATGTTCTGAAAAAATGAATTCAAGAATTCAAAAAAAGGACTTTCAGTTTAAATTTTGTGTTACCACATAAGCAAAATTTGAGACTTGTTGCTCCATCTTTTTTTTTTTTTTGGAGACAAGAGTCTCACTCAGTTGCCATGGGGTTGAGTGCCATAGCATCATAGCTCATAGCAACCTCAAACTTTTGGGTTCAAGTGATCCCCTTGCCTCCAGAGTAGCTGGGACTACAGGCACCGAACACAAAGACTGGCTACTTTTTAGAGATAGGGTCTCACTGTGGCTCAGGCTGGTCTTCTACTCCTGAGCTCAAGCAATCCACCTGCCTTGGCCTCCCAGAGCGCTGGGATTACAGGCATGAGCCATCAGGCCTGGCTGTTATTCCATCTTTTACAAATGAAGCTTACAATGTTTACAAAATAAAATGCTCTCTATGCTGGCTGAAGAGTCAGGTATCCTGATGCAAATAAATGACTGCAAAACTTTTTTCTGCATTTTGGGCTGACAAACTACAGAGTTACGTCTCTTTTCATACATATAGTTCACTGGAACTCAGGCACATTCATTCTTAAAGATACTTTCACATTATAAGCATAGAGTTGAGAAGGTATGATAGAGTACATATAGCCCACAAGACCATATTTACTCTCTTTACAGAAAAAATGTGTTAATTCAGGCTCTACACCATCCTCTAATTAGCAGATATTTGCTAATATGAATTAATTGTCAAAATCTAAAAGGATCAGAGGTTCTGACTGATTTTATATTCATATTTATAGCTTAATTTTTTTTCTTTTTTTGAGACAGAGTCTTACTATGTTGTCCTTGGTAGAGTGCCGAGGTGTCACAGCTCACAGCAACCTCCAACTCTTGGGCTCAAGAGATTCTATTGCCTCAGCCTCCCAAGTACCTAGGACTGTAGGCCCCTGTCACAATGCCTAATTTTTTTTTTTTGTTTGGTCGGGGCTGGGTTTGAACCCGGCACCTCCGGCATACAGGGCTGGTGCCCTACTCGGTTGAGCCACAGGTGCTGCCCCCCAGCTATTTCTTTTTGTTGCAGTTGTCACTGTTGATTTTAGGTGGCCCGGATTGGGCTCAAACTCGCCAGCCTTGGTGTATATGGCTGGCGCCCTACTCACTGAGCTACAGGTACCACCTGTAGTTTAATTTTTTAATAGTTTTATAAAAAAAATTTTTTTTAAATTGTTTTTTCAAAAGGTAGATATTTTTATATATTAGTTTTATCCTATTATTTTCTCCAATTTTTTGTGATAAAATACACATAACATAACATTTACCATTTTCATCATCTTAAAGTGGTTTAGCAATTTTAATATATTCACAATTTTGTACACCATTACCGCCATCCATTTCCATTACTTTTTTCATCTTACAAAACTGAAATTCCATACCAGTGTTTTTCAACTTTTTTAATCTCATGACACATGAACCTATAGTTAAAACTTTGAGGTGCACTTAAATTGTGTTGATCAAAAAGAAAGAAGTGAAAAAAAAGAATATAATTACTGTGCTTTGAACTTCTTTCAAATTTTTGCAGCATACCTACAATCCTCTCACGAATCACACCATGGCACACCAGTTGAAAATCACTGCTCTATACCCACTAAACTACCCACTTCCTCCTTCTCCTAATCCCTGGCAACCACTATTCTACTGTTTATTTCTGTGATTTTGATGATTCTAATCACCTATATAAGTGGAAATGTACTGTGATTGTCTTTTTGTGACTGGCTTATTTCACTTAGCATAGAGCCTTTAAGGTTCATCCCTGTTGAAGCATGGTAGGTTCATCTTTGGCGTCAGAAAACACTCCATGGGCTGAGTGCCTGTGGTTCAGAGGCTAGGGTGCCAGCCACATACACCAGGGCTGGTGGGTTCAAACCTGGCCTGGGCTGGCCAAACAACAATGACAACTACAACAAAAAAACAGCCGGGCATAGTGGCGAGCCCATGTAGTCCCAGCTACTTGGGAGGCTGAGGCAAGAGAATCAATTAAGCCCAAGAGTTTGGGGTTGCTGTGAGGTATGATGCCATTGCACTCTACCAAAGGCAACAAAGTGAGACGTGGTCTTGGGAGAAAAAAAGAAACCACTTCATTATAGTAGCACCTCTGTAGTTGATCACCTCCCTACACTGACCACTTCCTTGAGTTGACTTAATTTTCATAGACCAGACACGCATATGTATGTAGAGTACAGCAGGCCTAGTTCCGTATGTTGACCACCTCTGTGTGTTGACTGCTTTGTTATAGTCTCTTGGGTGGTCAACTTTTAGAAAGGTTTTACTGTATATGCGAAGGTTTATTTCTGGGCTTTCTATTCTATTCCAGGACTGAGATAGGGATTGCGTAGTACTGACATCTTAACTATTAAGTCTTCCAATCAATGAAGGCGGGATATCTTCCTATTTATATCTTTTTAAATTTCTTTGGCAACATTTTATAATTTTTAGTGTACAACCTTTTTGTCTCCTTCATTAAGTTTGTTCCTAAGTATTTTATTTCTTTTGATGTTTTCGTAAATGAAATTGCCTTGTTAATTTCTTTCTACAGATTGTTCACTGCTGGTGATAAAAATACAATTTTTATGTGTTAATTTTAATTTTCTATTCTGCAACTTTACTGCATTTATTTATTAATTCCTTTTTTTCTTTGAGACAGAGTCTCACTTTGACACCCTTCGTAGAATGCCGTGGCATCACAGCTCACAGCAACCTCAAACTCTTGGGTTCAAGCACTTCTCTTGCTTCAGTCTCCTGAGTAGCTGGGATTACAGGTTCCTGCCACAACGCCCACCTAATTTTAGAGACGGGGTCTTGCTCTTGCTGGTCTTGAACTCCTGAGCTCAAGCAATCCACCTGCCTTGGCCTTCCAGAGTGCTAGAATTACAGTCACGAGCCACCTCAGCTGGCCCTGTTTATTAGTTGTGTTTTTGGGGATTCTAGGGTTTTCTACATAAAAGATCATATCACCTACAGAGATAATTTTACTTTTTCTTTTCTGATTTGGATGTCTTTTATTTACTTATTTTTGCCCAATTGCTCTGGCCAGAAACCCCAGTACTATGTTGAACAGAAGTGGCAAAAGTAGGCATCTGGGTTTGTTCTTCATCTTAGAAGAAACTGCTTTCTACTTTAGGTGAGAATGTGTCAAGAAGTTAGAGGTAAAGAGGATAAGACATAAACAACCTTTCTTGTAGCCAGTAAATTTTCTAAGTGCAATCTGGGGACCCCTCCGGATCTCTAAAACTCCTATCCTAAAAATAGGGTGCTATTTGCTCTTTTTCCCATTGCCTGTTCTCATTTCTCATTTTCTTACAAGTATAAAGAAAATACCACTTAAACCAAAGAAAACAGACAACTATCAGAATGGGAAAAGATATTTGCACATTATGAATTGGACAAAAGCTTGATAACTAGAATCTATAGAGAACTCAAATTAAGCAACAAAAAGCTAAAAATCCCTTGTATCAATGGGCAAGTGAGATGAATAGAACCTTCTCTAAAGAAGACAGACAAATGGCTAACAAGCATATAAAAAAATGCTCATCGTCCCTTATTATCAGAGAAATGCAAACCAAACCACCCTGAGATATCACTAACCCCAATGAGAATGGCCCACATCACAAAGACTCAAAGCTGCAGATGCTGGCATGAATGTGGAGAGAAGGGAACACTTTTACACTGCTGGTGGGACTGCAAACTAATACCATCCTTTTGGAAGGAAGTATGAAGAATCCTCAAAGAACTTAAACTAGACCTCCCATTTGATCCTGAAATCCCATTACTGGGCATCTACCCAGAAGAAAAAAAATCACTTTATCATAAGGACATATGCACAAGACTGTTTATTGCAGCTCAATTTACTACTGCCAAATTGTGGAAACAACCTAAATGCCCACCAATCCGCGGAATACTATACAGCCACTAAAAGGATGGTGATTGTATATCTTTTGTATTAATTTAAATGGAGTTGAAATACGTTCTTCTTAGTAAAGCATTATAAGAATGGAGATGCATGGCTTAGCACCGATAGCTCAGTGAGTAGGGCGCTGGCCACATATACTAAGACTGGTGGGTTCGAGCCCAGCCTGGGCCTGCTAAACGACGACAACTGCAACCAAAAAATAGCCAGGCATTGTGGAGAGCACCTGTAGTCCCAGCTACTTGGGAGGCTGAGGCAAGAGAATCGCTTAAGTCCAAGAGTGTTTGAGGTTGCTGTGAACAGTGGTGCCACAGCATTGTATTGAGGGTGACATAGTGAGACTCTGGCTCCAAAAAAAAAAGAATGGAGATGCAAGAATCCAATGTACTGGGTGGTGTCTATGGCTCAGTGAATAGGGTGCCGGCCTCATATACTGAGGGTTGTGGGTTTGAACCCAGCCATGGCCAAACTGTAACAAAAAATAGCCGGGAGTTGTGGCGAGCACCCATAGTCCCAGTTACTTGGGAGGCTGAGGCAAGAGAATTGTCTAAGCCCAAGACTTGGAGGTTGTTGTGAGCTGTGACCCCACTGCACTCTACCAAGGGTGACATAGACTCTGTCTCAAAAAAGAATCCAATGTATTCAAATCTGATATGAGGACAATTGATGCTAATACCTGGCGGTGGGGGAGAGGGAAGGGGAAGGGGACAGAAGGAGGAAGGGGGGTGTGGGGCCACGGTATGTGACACACCTCTTGGGGGTAGGACACTATTAATAGAGGCACTTCACCCAGCAAATGCAACCATTAAAAAAAAGAAAGAAAAAGAAAATACCACTTAAAGTTTTAGTATAGTACTGAGGAAGAGTCATAACTATGTAAAAGGCTATTAAAATTTTCCTTTTCCTAACTATTTATCTGAGGTCATATATTTTTACTACAACAATATATCACAGGAGAATGAGAGTCCCATAGTGGAAAAGATTTTTATTCATTTTTTTGTTGCAGTTTTTTGGCCAGGGCCAGGTTTGAACCCGCCACCTCCAGCATATGGGGCCGGCACCCTACTCCTTGAGCCACAGGTGCTGCCCGAAAAGATTTTTAAATTGTAGAACAATACCACTTGTCTCATAAAAGTTTTAGAAACGTTATTTTTAATAAATAATGAATTAAATAAACTCCTGAGCTTTCCAGTTTTAATTTCTAATATAGTAAATACAGGCATAACAGAAATAAAGAAAAGTTCTTTGGGATGTCTAAAAAAAAAAAAAGGTGAAGAATCTTGCCAGGCTATCTGTTGCCCAGCTTCCTGTCTATAGGCCTCTCTTAGGGCTCTGGTTATGTATGAATGGAACAGCAGAGTAAGATGGATAATACGCTGCTCAAAAAGTTAAAAAAAAAAAAAAAAAATTAGGGCTTGGGACCTGTAGCTCAAGTGGCTAAGGCACCAGTCACATACACTAGCGCTGGCAGGTTCGAATCCAGCCCGGACCCGCCAAACAACACTATAACCAAAAGATAGGTGGGTGTTGTGGTGGGTGCCTGTAGTCCCAGCTACTTGGGAGGCTGAGGCAAGAGGATCATGTAAGCCCAAGAGTTTGAGGTTGCTGTGAGCTGTGATGCCACAGCACTCTACCCAGACTCAGTCTCAAAGAAAAAAAAGAAATCAGCCCTACTAAATAATTTTTTTTTTTTTAAAGACGGAGTCTCACTCCCTTGCTCCAGGCTAGAGTGCTGAGGTGTCATACCTTCCAGCAATCTCAGGAGATCCTTTTGCCTCAGCCTCCTATGTAGCTGGGAGTACAGGCCCCCACCACAATGCCCAGCTATTTTTAAAGATGGGGTCTCACTCTTGCTCAGACTGGTCTTGAATTCCTCAGCTCTAGCAATCCACCCTCCTCAGCGTCCCAGAGTGCTAGGATTAAAGGCATGAGCTACTGTATCTGGCTCCCACTATATTTTTTTCTAGCCAAAGATTTCATTCAGTTTAAGTTTAATGTTGAAGAATTTATATAAATGGAAAAGTAGTGTGCTTTACCTGTGGTGTCCTAAGAAAGGAGAAATCTGGTTGTGGCATTCCAATGAGGGAACAAATTCGAGAAAGTTCAGTTACTGGTGTGGATACAGGAGGGATCTGGCTGGGAGCGGGCCAACACACATTGTCCATGGATTGAAGATTATGGTACTCATTAACACTGTGAGGCTTGTTCACATAAGATGCTAGTAAAAAAGAGAAAAGGATGTATCTATATTAACAATATACTGAATTATACATTTAATGCAAGGTTTATAAAAAAAGCACCAAGAAATTACTAAAAGATGAAAAATTAAATCTCCCATGAAGCAAATATAAGACTTATTTAGTAATGACTAAAATTATTGAGATTTCAATAAAGATTTTTAGATGATAATAACATTAATGATAAATTATTATTATTTTTTAAAGATGGGAATTTGCTCTGTCATCTAGGCTGGAGTACAGTGGTGTGACCATAGCTCATTGTAACCTTTAATTTGTGGGCTCAAGCAAATCTGCCATTGTTTTTTTTTTTTTCTTTTCTTTAGAGATGGAGTTATCCCTATGTTGCCCAGGCTGGTCTTTAACTCCTGGCCTCAAATAATCCTCTTGTCTTAGCCTTCCAAAATGCTAGGATTATAGGTGTGAGGTACGGTGCCCACCATGTCTGGCCAATGATAAATTATTAAGAAAATACTTTAAAATATAGTTAGTAGCTAACTGCCAAAAAGTATTAGGTTGTTTCAAAAGTTTTGTCTGTTTTAATGTCATGTGTATTTGTAGCTCCATATCTCAATAAATATTTATTCTACTGTGTCGTGATATATACTGATCGATGGAGAATTTTGTACTCTATACATTGATGCTGTTCATTTTTTTCTACTTTTAATTGTTTTTATTCTTTTCAGCCTATTACTATATGATGTCATTAAGCGATTTTCGGCCAATTTTTCTCTACGAATTCAAATTGAACCACAGCGCTGCCGAAACAGCCCGAAAAATTAACCAGGCATTTGGCAATGATAGTGTTAATGAATGCACTGTTCGACGTTGGTTTGCAAAATTTCGTTCCGGAACTTTTAGCCTCGCAGATGAGCCCCGAAGTGATCAATCTAGAGTAATCCAGGATGAGGATTTGAGGACCCTGGTGGAGACTGACCCATCACAAACGGTGTGTGGGATGGCGGAAGAACTGGGTATCAGCTCCCATGCGGTTTTTGATGGTTTAAAACGTATTGGAAAGGTCAAAAAGCGGGTGCCCCACGATTTAAACGATCCGCAGAAATTGTCACGTTTCGAGGTTTGTTCTTCATTGCTTTTGCGCAACCAAAACGATCCTTTTTTTGGAACGGATCATCACGTGTGATGAAGAGTGGATTCTCTAGGATAATAGGAAACATTCAGGATAGTGGTTGGACACCGATGAGCCACCCAGGCACTTCCCAAAGGCGAAACCCCACCAAAAAAACATCATGGTTACTGTATGGTGGTCAGCGGCTGGTGTGATTCACTATAACTTTCTGCAACCAGGCCAAACCATCACAGAGGAGTCCTATTGTGAGGAAATCGATAAAATGTACCAAAAATTGCGTCAACAGCAGCCAGCACTGGTCAACAGAAGAGGTCCGATCCTGCTCCATGACAACGCCCGACCGCACGTCTCACAAATCACCGTCCGAATATTAAAGGAATTGAGCGTCAAAGTTCTGCCCCACCCACCATACTCCCCAGACCTCTCGCCAACCGACTACCATCTTTTCAAGCACTCCGATAACCTTCTCACCGGTAGAACCTTTGCCAATCAGGACCTAGCAAAAACGGCCTTCATTGACTTCATTGAATCCCGAGCACCCAATTTTTATGCTGACGGAATTAATCGACTTGTGTTACGTTGGCAAAAGTGCACTGATTTCGATTACCGTATATACTCGAGTATAAGCCGAGTTTTTTCCGGCACAAAATTTGTGCCGAGTTCGGGTTTTTTGGCACAAATTTTGTGCCGGAAAAACTCGGCTTATACTCGAGTATATACGGTAAATTGAATAAATATTTACTGAGATATTACAGTTTAAAGTAGACTCATAAAAACGGACAAAACTTTTGAAATGACCTAATATGTAAGGCTGGGCGCCCATAGCACAGTGGTTATGGCACCAGCCACATACACTGAACTGGGTGGATTCAAACCCAGCCTGGGCCAGCTAAAAAATAGCCAGGCGTTGTAGCAGGCACCTGTGGTCCCAGCTACTTGGGAGGCTCAGACAAGAGAATTGCTTAAGCCCATGAGTTAGAGGTTGCTGTGAGCTCTAACGCTACAGCACTTTACCAAGGGCAACATAGTGAGACTCTGTCTCAAAAAAGAAAAAAAAGAAAGCAAATAAACTTTAAGAAGAAGTATTTGTAAGGTGTTCTCTTTTCAAAGAAAGGTACAAATTTAATAACTAAAAATTACTTAGCAAATTTGTTTCTTTAAAATTTTCTTCTTGCCAATCTTTCCTATACAGTTATCAATTTGTGTTGTTTGGTGCTTGAGTAAGTCTACATTTAGAATCAAATTCTTAAAACTAAAGTTCATTCAAATGAAGTATTACCTTGTTGATGCTGTAACACTATTTGATTCTAGGATATTTTCAGTCATCCTTAACTGTACCACCTCTGTCACATCATTTGATTTTTCTGTAGGCTCTTCTGGAAGTTCTTCTATATGTTCCAGCTTTTCATCTTCCTCTTCTTCCTCAGAAAGTTCATTAACCTAAATAAAGGAAAGAAAATTAAAATGTAATGAAATTGTTAATTAACAAAACTAAGAAATACTATGTAAAAAAAACTTTTTTTTTTTTTTAAAAAGACAGTCTCAAGCTGTTGCCCTGGGTAGAGTGCCGTGGTGTCATAGCTCACAGCAACCTCCAACTCTTGGGCTCAAGTGATCCTCTTGCCTCAGTTTTTCTATTTTTAGTAGACAAGAGGTCTCACTTTTGCTCAGGTAGATCTTGAACTCATGAGCTCATGTAATCTGCCCACTGCAGCCTCCCAGAATACAACAATTACAGGTGTGATAGTGCAAAAAATTTTTATTTATTTATTTTTTTTTTTAAAGATAGAGTCTCACTATGTTGCCCTGGGTACAGTGCTGTGGTGTCACAGCTCACAGCAACCTCAAACTCCCAGGCTCAAGCCTCAGCCTTGTCTCAGTCTCCCACGTAGCTGGGACTACAGGCTCCCGCCACAACGCCCAGCCATTTTTCTGTTGCAGTTGTCATTGCTGTTTAGCTGGCCCAGGCTGGGTTCAAACCCACCAACCTTGGTGTATGTGGCTAGCACCATAACCACTGTGCTATGAGCGCCGAGCCATAAAAAAACTTTAAATACAAACAACTCATTTTTTATTTCCTCATTTCTTAGGACCAATTTCTCTCATGGAGTAACTCCCAACTTTTTCTTATTAAAATAAAATTAGAAACCAGAGAAACATAACTTTTTAAAATTTATTTTAGATACAGGGGCGTTGCTCTGTCACCCAGGCTGGAGAGCAGTGGTGTGATCATAGCTCATTGCAGCCTCAAACAGCTATGCTCAAGGGATCCTCCTGTCTCAGCCTCCTGAGTATCTAAGACTACCAGGGAACGTCACCATGCATGGCTAACCATAACATTTTGAAGCAGGAAGTAATGATTACAAATTTAATACATCACTAGGAATATGAGTAATACCACAAGTTATGAAAAGCATGAAAAGTATAATTAACATTCAAAAAGATTCATTTTCTAACAAGTTTTATAAATCTAATAGTTACAAAAGACTTCTATGATCGCTCCAATTTCCAGGTAAATTAAACAAGTCATTTTAATATAGAGTTAAGTGTGAAAAAAAGAAGGGCACAAAAATGGAACCCTACAACAAGAAAGGTTTTATTTTTTGACCATGAAGCATAACTCAAGGTTGTCTTTCTGGCAGGGGCTATAAAATGTCCTCTATTATCAAACTGGCTGTGTAAGTAATCACTCTAATAAAAAGACACTGAAATACTAGAGAAGAAAAAATCAAAATATTTTCAAACAAGAAAATTACCCCAAAGAAGAAACAACCTATACAAGTCTTATCATGTTTTATAAATTAATACTAGTCATGAAAAATGACTATAAACTTATTGCTCACTCTAGCCAAATGCAGTAGAAATACCAAGAATAAACTTGTTTACTACTACCTGTTACAACGAGAAAGTAAAACTACAACCAAAAAAAGAAATTACACTGTGATAGTCTATCATACTCCTAATCAACAAGTACTACTCTGTACTTATTGTAAAGTATAATACGGTAGTTAAAAGCCAGGCTTCAGAGGCAGAAAGATCTATATTTATACATCCCTACTTGCCCCTATCTCTGGCAACTTGCACACTTAACTTTTCCAACTCTTATGTACAAAACAGATGCTGGTTGAAAGGATTGATTACTCTATGTAAAATCTTCAGCAGGGTCTATATATAACATATAATAAACAATAAGAGCTATCACTATAACTAGAATTGTCTTATTTCTAGATAGCATAGATCCTAGTTTCTACATGTAGCATCATTTTTTATAATAAATGAAGAGAGCATCTACCATCCAAACTACCAAGAAAAAGAAGCTCTTCATCAAAGTCACTAGCCAGATGGGTCAATAAAAAGTTGTTATTAACAATAGTAGTGACCTCAATTTACTTTCTTTTCATTATTTTTTTTTTTTTGGAGACAGAGTCTCACTCTATTGCCCTGGGTATAGTGCCATGGCATCATAGCTCATAGCAACCTCAAACTTTTGGGCTTGAGCAATCCTCTTGCCTCAGTCCCCTTCCTAAGTAGCTGGGACTATAGGTATCCATGAGGACACCTGGCTAGTTTTTCTATTTTGGGTAGAAACGGGGTCCTGATCTTGCTCAGGCTGGTCTCCAACTCCTGAGCTCAAGCAATCCACACACCTTGGCCTCCCAGAGTGCTAAGATTACAGCTATGAGACCACACCCAGCCAACCATCTGCTATTATGTAGCAGATTCTATTTAATTTGTTCTTGTAAATGCCACCTCTCATCTATCCAAGGCCATGTGTAACGATGATGAAAAAGACTGAAAATCACTGGCCTAACTAGTTATTACTGAGAGGTAAGATTAACACACAAAGATTAACTGACCTCAAATGATAGGTCAGTTTTTAAAATGGATCAAATGAGGCTGGGCACAGTGCTCACACCTGTAATACTAGCACTCTGGGAGGCTGAGGTAGGTAGACTGAGCTCAGGAGTTGGAAACCAACCTGAGCAAGAGCAAGATCCCATCTCTAAAAACAGTCGGGAGTTGTGATGGGCACCTATAGTCCCAGCTACTTGGGAGGCTGAGGCAAAAGGATCATTTGAGTCCAAAAGTTTGAGGTTGTTGTGAGCTATGGTGCCACAGCTCTCTATCAAGGGTGACAAAGTGAGAGACTCTGTTTAAATAAATAAATGAAGGGGATCAAGTGGAAAATTATCTTCTTTCCCCATCTACATATTTAATAATTAGTGAATGTATTCAATTCAAGAGAATGTACTCAATCAATATCCACCTGGTAACCTAAGCAAGAAAAACATTGGCCAAAAAACCCCAACTATTTTCAGAAGTATAAAATTGGAATTCTTATGGTTGATTAATAAAAGCTTTAGTACAACCTCAAAACACACACACAAAAAAAATGTTAAGGTGACTTTTTAAAGAACTGAGAACAGATGAAAAACTTGTTCAGTCCATACTTTTTTGTTATAGATACACAATTTTAACATGTTATAGCACACTTTTAAAAAACACTTTGTGACTACAATCAATAGCTCTCAGGAACTACAAAAAACACCTTATACTCAATTTATATTGAATATAACATATTAAATTCAATGAGCTTGATGAAAACTGACATTTTCCAATATTTTTACCAATAATCACCAACTAAGATATGACATGAACAATTGCCTGTGATTTTTTTTTCTCCCCCCTCCCAACTCCAGATTTCCCAATGTAACTCTGCACTAATAACTGACACAACTATTTTGAGCAAGAGTAAGCATTAAAGACTTGGATTAAAATATTTTCTCACCCTACACTAACCTTTAAAAGTTCTTCTTGATCCTCACCTTGTCAACTTGATCTTCTGCTGCTTATCAACACTCTATTCTGAACATAAGTTATTTTGAGCTGCCTCAACTCCATTTATGGAAAACCCTCATCCGTACTTACATCTCTTCTTTCTTTGACTGCTGTAATTCCCTTCTCTAGGGCCTCGTGAAATGCCTGCTCTCCAGACTCCAGCTTGTGGAGAACGCTGCTACCTGCCTTCTCAAACGTATAAAGAAACATAATTATCACCTCCATCTTCAAACCACTCTACTGGATTCTCAATTCATTTAAGGATTCCATAAAAAGTCCATCTGACTCTGGGTTATCTCTCAAACACTCCCTATTCATCATCTCCAGCCATCTATCTCTCATACTGCTAATACACGTAAAATATATACCACTTTGAGAAGGTTCTAACAGCAATATACTTAGATTAATAGAATGAAACTCACAAAGAAGAAAATAGTAAATAAACATTACTTCTTTCAAATATCAAAATCAGGAAATAAATCAAACCACTGGCAAGATAGGGTAAGTTTGCCCACATCTTTAAATAAGAAATGAAAGACATTTAAATTAGGCCAACTTAACAACAACCAAATAATGCTGAATTAGTAAACGCCTTTACCAATTCTGCCTCACAAATCAAATTAAAGTCATCAAATCTACTTTAAGAAAAACAAACTTCATAAATCAGTACTATTTTTTACTTGTAACTCACATGTAATCCAGAAATAAAATTAAAATAGATAATAAATTCAGATAATTAGCAACATGAGTCATCGACTCTCAAGACCCAATGTAATACCTCATTTACTGTGCACAGTTCAATATGCTAATATCTGCTTTTCTACCCATAGGAGGATATGAAGAATTCAGTATTATCTCCTTGTGTCTCTTAACTGTCATTCTACTTAATGTAAAGCACAACATATCATTAAGTCAATTTTTCTAAAGGCTTAAAAGAATACAAAATAACTGATGCAGGGCTCACGCCTTAATCCCAGCACTCTGAGAGGCTGAGGCAGGCAGATTGTCTGAGTTCATGAGTTCAACACTAGCCTGAGCTAGAGCAAGACCCCGTCTCTAAAAACAGTCATGTTTTTGGGCGGGCACCTGTAGTCCCAGCTACTTGGGAAGCTGAGGCAAGAGAATCTCTTGAGCCCAAGAGTCTGAGGTTGCTGTGAGCTATGACAGCACAGCACTCTACCAGAGATGACAAAGTAGGACTATGACTGAAAAAAAAAAAATAAAATAAAATAAAAAATAACTGATGCCATACATGTGAGACAGATGTAGATAGACAGATACCACAGGATAACAGAAGCATTAGAGAATTATTCCACAACATAAAACAATATATTATCTACCCAGCAGATTTTAGGATTTTTCCTTTTTTGAGAGAGAGAGTCTCACTATGTTGCCCTTGGTAGAGGGCTGTGCTGTCCCAACTCACAGCAACCTCAAACTCTTCAGCTTAAGCGATTCTCTTGCCTCAGCCTCCCATGTAACTGGGACTACAGGCACCTACCACAAAACCCGGCTATTTTTGGTTGCAGTTGTCATTGTTGTTTAGCTGGCCTGGGCTGGGTTCAAACCCGCCAGCCTCAGTATATATGGCTGGTGCCTAACCACCGTGTTATGGGCGCCGAGCTAGATCTTAATATAAACAGTAAGCTGGCATCATCTGTTCTGACAAGTCAAATCATCTCAGAAATGTAATATAAATGACACAAACATATGTAATCTATTTCACTTTAGACAGCCACTGGTTTTATTAAAAAATATTAATTACTAAACTAAAACATAATTTAAAGAAAAGAAACGTAACATACATAATTCCCAATAGATAACTTTTTTTCTTGAGACAGAGTCTTGCCCTGTCACAATGACCACAGAAAGTACAGTGTTATCACAGCTAACTAGAACCTCAAACTCTCCTGGGCTCAAGCAATACAACTGCTTCAGTCTCTCAAGTAGCTAGGCACACATGATCACACCTACCTAATTTTTCTATTTTTTGTAGAGATGGGGTCTCACTCTTGCTCAGGCTTGTCTTGAACACCTCACCTCAAGTGATCATCCCAGCTCAGCCTCCCTAAGTGGTTGAATTATAGATATGATGAACCCTTATGTGCAGCTAGATGACATTTCTTTCAGGAATCAAAAGACATTAAAGCTTTAAGGCAGGCTGCTCCTGTAATCCTAGCACTCTGGGAGGCCAAGGCAGGAGGATTACTTGAGCTCAGCAGTGGAGATCAGTCTGGCCAAGAATGATACCTCATCTCTACTAAAAATAGAAAAAAATAGCTGGGTGTTGTGGCAGGTGCCTATAGTCCCAGCTACTCAGGAGGCTGAGGCAGGAGGATCACTTGAATCCAGGAGTTTTAGGTTGCTGTGATCTAGGTTAATGCCATAGCACTCTGGCCTAGAGCAACAGAGTAAGACATTGCCTCAAAAAAAATAAATAATGTTTTAAAGCATACCTATTGAGATTTGTCCTCTTGTCATTTCCTTTCAAATAAGAATAATTTTGAAGAGATGTATTAGTTCATTATTTTAACCAACTTTTAGGTTAGGAATGGTATATAATTGGAACTTTTCAAGAAAATGTGACAAAATTTTCACGTACCACTGCTTTAGACTACAAATTCTATGAACTTGATTTAATTCATTCATACATACATACATAGCTATTTTACCCTCAGTTTGTTAAAGCTATAATGTGGCATCTGTTGTTATTTCTTCAAAGTTCCTAACTTTGGGTCAGGGACAGGGACAGGAAGAGGAAGAGGGAAAGTGAAAGGGAAGATGTGAAGAGGAAGAGACAGATTGAAAAGGAAAATCAAAGATTTTTTAAAAATGCTTATATCATAAAGAAAACTTGAAAAACCGTGTAAGGTACAAACTCCAAACATTAAAAAGTATTATCCACAAAAATTCATAGAAGTATAAAAGTTGGGCTACCCAGAAAATATAACTCCTAATTTACATAATCAGATATAAGACCCATCAGAGAACTAACAAAAAGCTGTATGATAAACTACCTCTTAAGAGCTAATAATTTATAATCCCACAGCAAACAAAAGGAAGCAACCCAAATGTCCATCAATAAATAGTGTGACCATGATGAGCACAGTAGCTCACCCCTGTAATCCCAGCACTCTGGGAGGCTGAGATTGGTGGAGCTGAAGAGTTGAAGACCAGCCTGAGCAAGAGCAAGACCCTGTCGCTACTAAAAATAGAAAAACTAGCCGGGTGTTGTGGCAGGCACCGCAAATCCCAGCTACTTAGGAGGCTGAGGCAAGAGGATCTGTTTGGCTTAAGAGTTTGAGGTTGCTGGGAGCTAAAACAACATGACACTCAACCCAGGGCAACAAACTGAGACTCTGTCTCAAAAATAAATAAGTAAGCAGATAGACAGATAATGTGACCATGTATTTTATCATCCAAATCTGCATATACATGAGTGATAGGGGAACTACTAGATATTATACCAGAAGCAGATATAAACCAAGACTTTCCTGAGAAAACTAGAATATGGGGACTGATACTATAAATCAAATAAATTACAGGTTTCTATCCACAAAATAGGGAAGCATAAAGTCATAAACACAAAAGAATGTCCTCTCTACACTTCAAGAATATCTCCAAGATGCACTGTTAACTGATGATAGAAAACAAGGGGCAGAACCATGTGTACAATATGCTACTTTCTCATTAAAAAATAAAAAACCAGGGCGCAGGGCCCCTAGCACAGTGGTTACAGTGCCAGCCACATGCACCAAGAGGAGCAGGTTCAAACCCGGCCCAGGTTAGCTAAACAACAATGACAAGTGCAACAACAACAACAAATAGCTGGGCATTGTGGTGGGTGCTTGGAAGGCTGAGGCAAGAGAATCGCTTAAGCCCAAGAGTTTGAGGTTGCTGTGAGCTGTGAAGCCACAGCACTCTACCCAGGGTGACATAGTGAGACTGTCTCAAGGAAAAAAAAAAAGAAAAGCCTCCACATAAATTTGAAACTTACTAATGTGGCTTTATAATAAATAAACTGTAACTATTTAGCTTTAATATAACTAGGGTCCTTGTATAGTCTCAACCATCAAAGCATAGCAGTTACAACAAAAGATTATAATGTAACCTCATAAATAGATTTTTAATATTATAAAGCCACCAGAATTAAAAAATTATCTGCCACTATTAAACTATTCATCTCCAGATGCTTCTCATTAATGAACATTAATGAGTAGTACAATGAATGAGTAGTACGTTAATGAGTAGTACAATGAATGATTGTACTACTACACTGACTTCTATTTTAGTCAAGAGAAAACTGTGAATTTTAAAAAATTTATACCAAATCTTTTCCTCCAACTTAAATTTCTCACCCTTTGCCTACATTTCTCCATGCTAGCAGTTTATTTGCAAACATAAAAAACTGTACTATTCTTTAAAAATAAACAGTGCTTAACTTAAAAACAAAAGATTTCTACCGCATACTAATTTCAATGCCTTTCCTTATTACACAAATTCGTGAGGACAGGAAATTGTTCAAAAAATAAATCATATCCATGTACTACAATGATGTCGCCTATTGATTACATATGATAACAAAGAGAATTACTTTCAATTTAGTACTTAAATTGTACATAAGTTGTTGTCGAGCATTGAAGAGCTTATTATTCTCAACAAGAAATTTTCCCTTCAAATAGAATACTTAAAATATTCTCACCTGTTCAGTAATTGAACTCAAATCATTAGATGAAAAATCTTCCTCTTCATTCTCAAAATATTCATAGTAGTTTTCCAGAAGTCCAACCATTATCCTGCTCACTATTTCTTGCTCTTTCGTATCTTCCACATCTGTGTAAATGCTAATAATAAAAGTCCAAATTGAATTGAGTTCTTAAATCAATCACACAGTAAACTCAGAAGACAACCAACAAACCATTTCATGAACCTGAGCAATTTATATCGTCGTTTTTTGCCTCAGTTTTCCCATCTATAAAATTTACTTAATTTGTATCCTGTTCACAAAAATGCTATGAGAATGAGATTACTATTTTAAAAATGATTCAACAAGCAACCTATGATCCTTAGAAGATAAAATAATTCTTTTTCACAAATCCAGTTTTTTTTAATTAAACAAAAATTTTGAAACAACTTACTGAAAGACATCTGGACCAAAGACGGCAGCCAAAGAATTTGCAGACCAAATTTCTTCATGATGTGATGCTACATTGGCTAAAAATCTACACAGAAACTTTAACAAACCGTAATTAACAGGTGGAAGCTGTTGCAAGAGGAACTTCAACTTTCTTCCAAATTCATCTTCGTTATTATAATCTATAAAACATAATGATGGGGCATTTTTTTAATAAAGTAAAAAGCAAGGCTCAGATATTTTGCCAAGTTCACATTACTCCACCCACATCACCTTTTAACTACAACAATTCAAAACCTTTTCACTTCCTCTACTAAAGGCCAAATGCCTTAGGGCTTGGCATTTCACTTATTAAATGAAGAAAAGTTGGAGAGGGGGAGATGGAAAAAAGGAATTCAACCTCTCAATTGCTGAAGAATGTTTTCTTCATCTATTACTCACTGACCCCAGTTTTTTTTTTCCTTTTAATTCTCACTTTACTGTCTCTTGCATGATTGTACTGGTGTTCCTTTTCTTTCCCCCCTTTACAGGGGGTGGGAAGAGGTGGGAAGGGATGGGAAGCCAAGAACAAAAAGAGTACTTGTGTTTCTAAACTAGCACCAACTGTAAGAGTCAAACTGCACTGACCATACTAGCCAATATGAGCCACTAGGTGGCACAGATGCAATTTGAGGAGCTATTATTTTCAGTGATAACCTTTCCCCTTGCATGAATGAGAAAACAAGGAAATAACAGGATGAGAGTTACTTTCTTCTTCCTCTGATATCTTGAAAAGAATGGTTAACTTCTGCAGTATCAGTATGATTATTATTAAAAGGCCTTCCATTTCTTGTCTCCTATAAATCAATGTTGCTTTCTATTTTTCAAGTGAATTTTATGACTGAAGCTAGGCCTGTGTTTATCATGCCAATGAGTATACATTAACAGAAACTAGGCCTATATTAATCCTCTGGTGAGAATCCCATTTAGGTGAGGCAACTACTCAGAAATACTCTCAAAATGACAAATTATTGCTTTAGTAGTGAAAACCTAATTATATTTAATTTTACATTTTTCTGAAGCTCTTAAAATCAATTTGCTAGAAAAATTCTTGATAAAAGATTCATGATATTGGCCATCTCTGAAAAATAACACTAGTTTGGTGGAGCACAGTGTCTCATGCCTATAATCCTAGCACTCTGGGAGGCCAAGTCGGGTAGACTGCTGGAGCTCACAAGTTCGAGACCTGCCTGAGCAAAAGCAAGACCCCCATCTCTACTAAAACTAGAAAAAAAGGGGCAAGAGGATCACTTGAGCCCGAGCTGAAGGTTGATGTGAGCTAAGACACCACAGCATTCTACCCAGGAAGACAGCTTGAAACTGTCTCAAAAAAGAAAGAAAAAAGGAAAAATAACAATAGTCTAAAAAGCTTATCAGGAAAAGCTGTAGTCTCATGAGTTTTGCTTAAAATTTTAAATGCAAGGCTGGGTGCAGTAGCTCATGCCCATAATCCTAGCATTCAGAGAGGCCAAGGCTTGTGGATTGCTTGAGCTCACAGGTTCAAGACCCCATCTCTAAAAACAGCCAGATGTGGTAGGCACTTGTAGTCCCAGCTACTCAGGAGGCTGAGGGAAAAAAATTACTTGTGCCCAAGAGTTTGAGTTTGCTGTGAGCTATGACGCTATGGTACTCTACCAAGGGCAACAAAGGGAGACACTGTCTTAAAAAATACATACATACATACATAGAATGTAACCAAAAAAAACTTTTCTACACTTTGTAATATTACTGACCATCCACCGAAATGTCCCAATACTTTGACTTTATTTATTTTTTATTGTCTCACTCTGTCTCACTTTGTCACCCTCAGTAGAGTGCCATGAAGTCACAGACAGTAATCTCAAACTCTTGGGCTCAAGCAATTCTCTTGCCTCAGACTCCCAAGTAGCTGGGATTACAGGCACCCACCACAACACCTAGTCATTTTTTTGTTCTTGTTTAGCAGACCCAGGCCAGGTTCGAACCCACCAACCCTGGAAGATGTGGCCAGTGCCCTAACCACTGAGCTACGGGCGCCCAGCCCGCAGTACTTTGACTTTATAACTGGATAGAAAATTTTAACAACCAAAGCATTCAGCAGAACAGGAGTTTAGAAAATCACGTATATCAACTAAAAATATATATATATATATGTATGTGTGTGTGTGTGTGTGTGTGTGTGTGTGTGTATAATCAACATGATGATTATACCAACACCAACAAATTCTACCTACCTGTATACTCAAGTATAAGCCAAGTTTTTTCGGCACAATTTGTGCCGAAAAACCTGAACTCGGCACAAATTTTGTGCCGGAAAAAACTCGGCTTATACTCGAGTATATAGGTAACATCCTCTAGCTCTGTAGCATTTATCATCTAACATACCCATATAGACATCTATTTTATTATCTATTTCTCCACCTCCCCTAGTCCCTTTGGAATTTCAGCCTATGAGGACAGATTTTTTTTTTTTTTTAAAGCCAGAGTCTCGCTATGTCGCCCTTGGTAGCGTGCTATGGCAACACAGCTCACAGCAACCTCAAACTCTTGGGCTTAAGCAATTCTCTTGCCTCAGCCTCCCAAGTGGCTGGGACTATAGGCACCTGCCACAACGCCCGGCTATTTTTTTGTTGCAGCTTTTTAGCTGACCTGGGCTGAGTTCAAACCCGCCACCCTCGGTGTATGTGGCTGGTGCCATAACCACTGCGCTATGGGTACCGAGCCAGAAGACACAATTTTATTTTATTTAGTTTTGTTTTGTACTACATTCCGGTATCAACAATAATGCCTAACATATTGCAGGTGTACAATAAATAATAGCTGAATTAGCTAACTGAATACACGATAACTGAAAAAAGACATTGAATACTAACCCATTTAACCTGATGGTATGGGTTAGCTTGTGAGCAATACTGTTTTTATTTGAAATACTGTCCACATTGCTATACTTTTGTTTGGGCACATTTCTACTACACTGATATCTACCAGGTTGCTTCTGAAGTCTTCAAATAATGCAGAGAAGCATTTCAAAAATATATATATAAATACATAATACACAGTTGCTTAAATTTCTTTCCTCTTGAAACTACTACATCCAGGGAAAGTAAGTACATATCAAAGCAGTGTCTTTGATATAATGTGTAATATAATAAAGAAAGTACATATCAAAGCAGAAAATGTTGCAACAAATCCACAAAGCTGGGAACTGTGTTTTCTACCAAAACACTATGTATAACCAGTTGGACTAATCATTATGGTCTAAATCAGTAACTGTTACCATTTGAAAATAATGCTGTGATGACTTTGGGAAAGGAAGTACCTCTAGGTAGGGGCTAGGGATGCTGCTAAAGATCCTACAATGCACAGACAACCCCCATAACAAGAATTTTCCAGCCTAAAATATCAACAGAATCAAGATTGTGAAACTCTAGTCTAAACAAAAGGTTTAATTGCACCAGTAAAAGCCACATTGCTATCACAGAAGAATGAAATCACATTTTAAAAACACAAACTCAAGGCCAGACACGGGTCTCACATCTACAGTCCTAGCACTTTGGAAGGCTTAAAGATTACTCCAGGAGTTTGAGATCAGCCTAAAAGACATAGCTAGACTCTGTCTCTACAAAAAAAAAAAAAAATAAGAAAAATTAGCCAGGTGTAGCTACTTGGGAAGCTGAAGCAGGAGGATCCCTTGAGCTCAGGGGTTTGTGTGAGCTATGATGATGCCACTACCTTTAGCCTGGATGACAGACGCACTTCTAAAAAATAAAAATAATGTTTTCAAAACCCACAATAAAATGCAACTGCAACAATGTGTCCTCCATGATCTTAAAAGAAATAACTTTCTCATGTATTTGTAAACATCAATTAAAAAATATTGACATACTACTTATTTACAGTAAATGGTGAGAAGAATCTTTGTTCAGATGTAGACACCTTCCTAAAAGAACTAAAGGATGAACAAAATAAAAGAGATATTATAAAAGAAATGCAAATATCACCTCGAGTACCACCACACTATCTGCACAGCTATTAAACAAATAGGTGTGTATGTGGGTATGTGTGTAGACACACATATACATGCTATAATATAATTGGGGAATAGAAGGGAATGGTGGATTTTTCATATAAAACGTGAAAGGCCTTATAGGACACAAGCATTTCTACGGGTCTTAAATTCAAAAGTGAATGTTAACATAAGGATAATTAATTAGTAAGATACATATTGTAATTCCATGGGTATCAACACAGTATATCATGCTGTCATAATTTTAAATGAAAATCAACCAAGATGACAATCATAAAATAGCTTCTCATAGTATTAATGAGTCAATGACTTCACTACCATTAAATCTCATTCCAATTGTTAATTTATAAATTTTCATTCAAGACTAAAAGGTTATCTGATTCTTGCAACTTTACTTGTCTATAATTCAGCTAATACAAAGAACATAAAAACCTACCACTAAAAAAACAAAAAGAAGCTCAGCGCATATAGCACAGTGGTTACAATGCTAGCCACGTACATGGAAGGTGACAGGTTCCAGCTCAGCCTGGGCCAGCTAAGCAACAATGACAACTGCAATAAAAAATAGCCGGGCATTGTGGCAGGCACATTTAGTCCAAGCTACTTGGGAGGCTGGAGGCTGAGGCAAGAGAATCACTTAAACCCAAGAGTTTGAGGTTGCTGTGAGCTATGACACTACAGCACTCTACCGAGGGCGGCATAGTGAAACTGTCTAAAAAAAAAAGAAAGAAAGAAAAGAAAAGAAAAGAAAAAAGAGCTCACGCCTGTTATCCTAGCACTCTGGGAGGCCAAGGCAGGAGGATCATTTGAGCTCAGGAATTCAAAACCAGCCTAAGCAAAAGCAAGAACCCATCTCTACTAAAAAAATAGGTGCGGTGTCATACCCCTGTGGTCCCACCTACTCAGGAGACTGAGGCAAGAGGATAACTAGAGTCCACTAGAGTATGAGATTCCAGTGAGGTTTGATAAGACCACTGCATTCCAGCCTGGGCAACAAATCAAGACCTTGTCTCAAGAAAAAAAAAAAAAAAAAAAAACATGGATAGACCAGGTGCAGTGGCTCACACCTATAATCCTAGCACTCTGGGAGGGCAAGGCTGGAGGACTGCTTGAGCTCAGGAGTTCAAAACTAGCCTGAGCAAGAGTGAGACAGGGGTCTCACTACTCATTTTCTACTACAAATAGAAAAAAATTAACCCGGCATTGTGGCAAGCACCTCTAGTCCCAGCAACTCAGGAGGCTGAGGCAGGAGGATCACTTGAACCCAGGAGTCTGAGGTTGCTGTGAGCTAGGCTGATGCCAGGACACTCTAGCCTGGGGAACACAGAGTGATGCTCTATCTCAAAAAAAAAAAAAAAAACATGGATCAACAATCACAAAAGGAAATACTCCTTCTCTTTAACATATTGCTTAAGAATATATACACATATCTTATAAAAGCCCAGCTACAACAGCAGTAGGCATAAAGAAAGTAGTTATAATTTCACTGAATTTCTCTAAAAGCCTTAAGTTTTAAAAAATGGACTCTATAAAACAAAGAAATTCATAAAATAATGCCATATGCCCACTTCATAAATTTTTCTATATAATTAAACATGTTCCTCCATTATGTAAATATGAATCATGGCCCTAGAAACAGAAGCATTCTGTCACTTCTTGGTTCTTTTATGTTTCTGCCTAACTCTACCATTATTTTTCCTGTCCCTACTTCATTCCAGCTATGTCCTACTTTTTAGTCACCACCAAAAATCGACAACAAGGACAAATCTTTTATTTTTCCTTTCTTTGATTTGGAATCTTATGTCTAATTTGCTATTTTATTTCCTTTAGGCCAGCATATAAGAACAAGCTTTAAGTATATTGTAGGTTTAGAATCAAAGTTGTCTTCTGGCTTTTTTTTTTTTTGAGACAGAGTCTAACTATGTCGCCCTTGGTGGAGTACCGTGGCATCACAGCTCATAGTAACCTCAAACTCTTAGGTTTAAACGATTCTCTTGCCTCAGCCTCCCTAGCTGGGACTACAAGTGCCCACCACAATACCCAGCTATTTTTTGGTTGCCTGTTGTTTGGCAGGCCCAGCTGGGTTTGAACCTGCCAGCTCCAGTGTATACGGGTGGCACCCTAGCTGCTAAGCTACAGGCGTTGAGCTTGACTTCTGGCTTTTGATAAAAGTTCTATCTAATCAAGGATAAGCACCTTATAGTAGTATTCCCCACTAAGCAATGCCTTTTATTATTGTTAGACATTATGTCACCATACACATTACGTATCTCTCTCCTTTCCTTTTTACTTGCTACCTTTATACTGCTTATTCTTGTCTTCTCTCTTTTCTCCTGCTAACCCTGTATCTTAGGCTAGTAAGACCAATCACAAAAGATAAATAGTACCATAAGGATCCACGAAGTTACCATTTCCTTAACTAGACCATATTGACCAAATGAAAATAAGAAATTCATCTCTGAGATATGATACTTACTGTTCATATGTCAAGATTTCTAAAAGGTAAAGACTCCAAAACTAAAAATGATTGATTGATGAGAATCAAATTATGTTACCTTGAGAAAGCTGCATCAAATGAATATGCAAACTGCCAGGAATAACAGGTTCAGGAAGTTCTTGAAGGAAAAACCTAAGAAGACTAATAGCTGAGGGAACATCTGCTTCCTTAACCAAATCCACCGCTTCTCCGCTGTCATATCTCTGCCGAAGCCACTCCACTGTCTCAGCATTTCCATTGACTTGAAAAAGTCCTTGTTGCTCCAGACCTCCTACATTAGTTCAAGGCAAATATTAAATGAGCTGCAACTTCAACTACTTGGCCACATATATTCATTCTCCAACCAACTTAATACTCATACTTCTGGAAAGCCTTTCTTGGCTCCCCTGATTTGTCTAAAAACCTTCAAATTACACATCTAAAAACACACAATCTCTGTCCTGACGTATATTCTATTTTATCCCACCCCTTACATCCATTAAAAATATTCCTTTCACCCCCAATAAAAATGTTCTAGGTTGGGCAACTGTCTTATGAATTTAAGTAAAAAACACACTAAGACATTAAAAATAATTTCTATTGTTTTTCCTGTTTTGGACTTTCCAAACTAAAAAAAAAAAAAAAAAAAAATTTAAAAATCCAAGGTCAAAAAGGGATAAATTGTGTTTATTAAAACAAAAGCTAGCCCTCAAAGTAAGGAAATGTATACCATGTTCCTCAATATAGTCCACAACGTGGCGGACTATGAATGGAACCTCATTGTCTGGATGTCCTCCCTGCTGCAGCTCATCAAGTGGAATTCCAAATATTTTGTTAGCAAGAACGGAGTTGCAGTTACTCAAGGAAGGGGAGGAGCTCTTCCTCATATCTTTTTTGCAGCCAGAAATCAAAGCTGTCTTTTCTGCCAAATGAAAGACAAAAAAAAAAAGACTATAATGATTAACAGGTGGCAATATGACTAAATACATTAAAGAAAAATGCTTTACACCTGAATGTGTTCTTGTCTATTTAAGTATGTTCCAGTTATCAGACCCACAGTGTGTTCTACAAATAAAAGCTCAACATAATTATGTAGCAATTTTCTCTACTATGAGTTAGTTTTGAATGCTCCTTTTACTACTGCATATTTATCAATGTAAAAACTGATCATCCAAAATTTAGCAAAAGGCATTAACATCCCAAAGACAAACTGAGGGGCAAATATAGCTCCAACAGGACCTTTACTGACAAAGCTTATTAATGACACAGGTAAAAAAAAAGACCCAATCCATCCCTTAACTCTATATGAAGCTCATCTAACCCCTCAATTCATAAGCCCAAGCAGGAGAGAATCATTTTTTATAAAGTGGTAGGCTAATCATCACTTTTAAAAGTGATGACCTAGTAAGAATAAGAGTAATCGGGCAATTATTCTATATCAGAGCAGCTGTAAAACACATTTATAGAAAAAAGAAATTTTTCAGTTTGGGGTATCAATGTTCAATAAGAAAAGTCCTTTTATCAACACTACTGTTTCATAATTACTCAGAAGAAAAATATCCACAGCCATCTAGTTCAGAAGAAATAGTTATTTGTCTTAGCTTTGTAGGAATTGTGATCAGTAAAGCAGTGGGAGGAAACAATGCCTCTGATGGCCATTTCCAGTATCTGATACATCAGAGAACAAATAATCCCCAAACAAAATCATTTTCTAAAATAAACATTACTCTTTGTAGGAAAAGAATATTTCCAAAGGAATGAAAAGGTTTTTTTCAAAAGTTGATAATGAACAAAATGAAACCAACTCATCTTTTTTCATCACCCCAGAGAAACATTTCCTTTCTCACTGTAAGAGAAAAATAACAAAATCACAAAGATAAATCTACCCCAAATTCTAAAGTTAACAAAAATAAGATACATTGGATCAACTGTATACCCACTAAATCAAGAAACTGTCACAGCATGACTCGGAAACAATTTAGGCAACTTAAAAGAACAGTAGAAATTAACATACTGACAGCAAAATGCCGTAAGTTTGCATAGTCCTAGACAAGCAATATCCATTCTACAACAAACACATTTGGTGCCAGGTATGAACTACAAAACTTCAAGTTAATGCTCATATAGCAAATACAGGGAGAAAATTCTAAAATTTATGTGGATTTATAGAGCATGGGATAGTTACCATTCTGAACACTTACCTTTGAGTACTTAAACACCTAAGTTTAAAAAATGGCTTCTGCACCAGCTACCCTCACTGAGCAAGCATTCTTTTGTCATTTATGGCTGTTTGAGATTATGGCAGAAGATCAGCCTGTAGTTCCTCATTGAAGAAATGCAGAACTCGATCAGTACTTCAGCAGTTAATCTAGAAGAAAAAAACAACAATTTCAACTTCCCACATTTTGTGAGAAGAAACTTAGAAGAAACAGTAAAGGGAGTGGGGAGGGGGGGGAATAGCAGCAGCAGTAAAGGGTTATCTCTACAGAAAGGCATTTTTCTGCCTGAAAAATCTGTCTATAACCTAGTTAAAGGCAAAAATCTTATAAACCCTTTAAGTTATGATAGCTAAACTGGGCAAAAATCTTCTGCTAATAAAGGAATTGCAAAGGACAATCCTTGACAGCACACATCTTCAAGGATTACACCATTCAAATAATCCATTTTCCTCAATGAACCCCTCACTTGCTCACACACCCTACCCCACCTCATTCCTTCCTCACCTACTAAGAACACTGAAGTATTTTCAGAAGATCAAAGAAGTGAAGATGGGATTTAAATTTGGAACTGCACTTACTACTTTATATATAACATACTGTTTGTCTAAACTTTCTGATTTGGTGGAGGAAAAGCACAAGTTGGAAAAGAGCAGAAAGAAAGAACAGAATGAGAAATGCTTAGATTCAAATATCAACTATCATTTTGTAGATATGTGATCTGAACAACGTCCATGTCTCTGAGCCTAAGTATAGTAATATAAAATAAAATCTATATAGCTAGTAACTATAACATATGAATGTAATACAAAGAGAATCAGTCTCCTCTCCTATGCACAATGCTAAAAGAGAAGCAAATAGGCTGGGGAGGGAAGGAAAAACCTGTTTGGCAATGTGTTTAATATTTTGTCTCATTATCCTCTGTGAATTCTAGTAATCTATTAACAATAAAAAAAAAAGTTTTGAGACAAGAGTCTTGCTGTCACCCGGGATAGTACAGTGGCATCATTATAGCTCACTGCAACCTCAAACTCCTGAACTCAAATGATCCTCCTGCCTCAGCCTCCCAACTAACTGGGGCTAAAGGCACCCACCACCACATCTGGCTAATTTTTTTATTTTTATTTTTAGTAGAGACAGGGTCTCACTCTTGCTCAGGCTGGTCTTGAACTCCAGACCTCAAGTAATCTTCCAGCATCGGCCTCACCACATGCTAGGATGACAGGCGTGATCTACCTATCCCAGCCAAAATTACACTGCAGCATTCTCCCCAAGAAGCTTTAAGCAAGCAGAAAAATGGTATTATTCAGTGTGGATTTTTAAAAAAGTCTTAGTAGTAACATATACCTCCAAGAGGAACACTAAAAACTAAAGAGAAGGAAAAAAAAAAAATAAAAAAAAAAAAAAATAAATAAAAACTAAAGAGAAGGAAAGCCACATTCCCACACAAATCTTTCAGTAGGTACTTCCAAAATATCCTGAAATGCTTGTTAAATCTTACTATCATCTACATATCTATTCATTTGGAAAATGACTTCAAAGGTAGATTAAAGATCCTTTAGAGGGGTTAACATCAGAGATAAGGTATTTAATAAAAGTTGGGTTGCTATGTTCACATTGTCAGGTTCATTTAATAAATGAACTGATAACCTCACAAAATAAAGGGGAATACATTTGATATACAATAAATGAAGACTCATTAGAAGAGCCTGTCAGATGCAAGTACTATACATAACTAAAATGGCTACCCAGTGCTCAGGTTGCCTTGTCAGTGAAACCAGAAACTTGCTATCTCATACTCTCTACCATCCCCAACCTCTGACTAGACAACCTGAAAGTACTTTCTTCCTAAGGCAAGCCTGAGTGGGACTCTATGAAATCATCAATAAAATAAAATACATCCTCACTACTACTACTACTAAAAAACAATCAAAGGCGTAAATCTCTCAGATGGTGAGTATGTGAAAAAAGCAGCAACTAACATTAAATAAGCAGTTATGTGCCAACATTTCTATGCACCTTACACGTATTAAGAAGACATTATTATAACCCTTATTTTAATTAGACATCATAGAGAGACTCACCAATTTACCCATAGTCCACCCAGATAATAAGTGTCAGAGGCAGAATTTGAAACCAGAGAATGTGACCCCCAAAGTCCTTGCTCTTAATCACTATACTATCTTTCCATATTAAATTATTACCACAAATAGTACACGGTGTCCCAAAAGTTACTATACATAGGCAAGATGGGAAATTGTAGCTCAGTGTACCTTTATTCACAAAATATTAATTTAAAAATTTTACAAAATATTGTACATGCTGGCCACTTCTCTGCAAAACTATGTAATAAATATTTTATAAACCAAGGTACATTTAACTATAATTTCCCATTTTCCTTATGTATAGTGACTTTAGGGGCAACTTTTGGGACACCTGTAGAATGTCATATTCTGTCATTCAATCTAGTCATAGTCTTATACATATTTTAAGAGATCAATTATTTCTAGTTTACTAACAGGTACTTAAAGAGGGTAGGCCTATGCTCCAAGCTCTAGTAGCTAATTTTTCAATTGGGACCTCTATCCAGAGCACACTACTGAGAGCTCTCACAGTGGAAAAGTGGCCCAAAATAGCATTTCTGCAAACTGCAAAGTAGTTTTTGAAATTACTCCTCTTTCGGCTCAGCACCTGAGCTCAGCGGCTAGAGATGCCAGCCAAATACACTGGAGCTGGCAGGTTCAAATGGGGAGGCCGGGCCTGCCAAACAACAATGACAACTACAACCAAAAAACAGCTGGGCGTTGTGGCAGGCGCCTGTAGTCCCAGCTACTTGGGAGGCTGAAGCAAGAGAATCACTTAAGCCCAAGAGTTTGAGGTTGCTGTGAGCTGTGACACCATGATACCCTCCCAACGGTGACAAAGTGAGACTATCTCAAAAAAATAAATAAATAAATTACTCCTCTTTCCCACTCCTCTTCAGAGGTTAAATCATGTAAATACTCCATTCCTATCTGGGTTGAATCATGTCCCTCTAAAACTCAGACCCACCCAGAACCTCACAAAGTGACCTCATTTAGAAATACGGTCTTCGCAGATGCAATTAGTTAAAGATGTCAAGAGAATTATCATCCTAGATTTAGAGTAGGCCCCAAATCCAATGACCGACATCCTTATAAAAGGACACACAAACCCACATGTAAAGATGTAGGCAGAAACTGGACGTACGCTGTCAGACACCAAGAAATGCGAGAAGCCACTAGAATCTGAAAGAGGCAAAGGACCTAGAATCTGCAGAGGAAGTGTGGCCCTGCTGAAACTGAAACCTTCACTTTAGACTTCTAATCTCCCAACTGTGACAGAAAATTCCCTATTATTTTCGGACTATCTAGCTTATGGAAATTCATCATGAAAACCCTAGAAAACTAATGCAACCACTAAAAAGAAAGAGGAACGGAAACAGAGAGAGAAAGAGAAAGTGAGAAAGAAAAGAAAGGAAAGAAAGGAAGGAAAGGAGGGAAAGAAAGAAAGAAAAAAAATAGCAGCAGGCACTACAGAAAAATGTCCCTAAGAAATGTGATGAAATATCCTTACAGATAGGATCAATAAAATGCAAAGAAAGCAGTTAAATAAAAGGCTTGACATAAGAGAATACAAAGTGTACACTTTTAAAATAACCAAAAATTTCTATTATAAATCAAAAGGGTGAAATCATTTTAAATACAAATGACAGCTGCCAATATCTTGAATTTTCTTTTTTTAAGACAGAGTCTCACTTGGTCGCCCTCAGTACAGTGCCATGGCATCACAGCTCACAGCAACCTCAAACACCTGGGCTCAAGTGACTCTCTTGGCTCAGACTCCCATGTAGCTGGGACTACAGGCACTCTCACCACAACACCTGCCTATTTTGCTTTTTTTTTTAGTTTTTGGCCAGAGCTGGGTTTGAACCCGCCACCTCCAGCATATGGGGCCTGCGCCCTATCCCTTTGAGTCACAGGCACTACACCCAACACCTGCCTATTTTTAGAGACAGAGTCTCACTCTTGCTCAGGCTGGTCTTGAACCAATGAGCTCAGGCAATCCACCCACCTAGGCCTCCCAGAGTGCTAGGATTACAGGTGTGAACCACCACATCCCGCCTAAACATTTTGAATTTTATATCACAAACTTTACCATGAGATAACAGTAATGAAAATAATGCAATTAAATACCAATTATCACTAATGCTGGGTGAGTAAAGTATACCTTTACATATCAACTACCAACCTAAGTTCTCCCAGGGCTCAAGGTACTTTTGGAGTCCATTAAGTATCACTCACATATGCACATACATGGCAGCAACAAACACACCTTTCATAATAACACAGAATCATTCTTAAACACCTAATAAAATTAGTAGTGAGAGACATTTAAAAAGGGATAGAATACCAATATCAGTACTACAGGTAATAACAGCAGATACCATTAAATAAGCTTTTACAGTATGCCAGGAACCATTTTAGGGTTTTAAATATGTCAACTCATTTCATCCTTAAAACAACCCTATGAAGGTAATTTTATTAAGTCAATTTCCCTGAGGAAGAAAAAAAATAAAACACATAAAAAACTCATAATTGCGGCACTAGTGATTGAACAGTGATTGTATTTGTCAAAACGTATGGAACTAAACATTTTAAATTGGTAAATGCTGTTGTATAGAAATTATACTCCAATAAAGCTGAAAAACTTAAAAAAAAAATCACACGGATAAGGAATAGCATCACTTTAAAAGATTATGAAATATCAAATTGTTTTTATAATAGTATATGACATTTTTGTTTTGTTTTTTGTTCTAAACAAAACTGGTCTCACTAAAAAGACATTATTAAAAGACTTTTCCATCACAGAAGAAAAATACCGAATATACTCAAGTATAAGCCGACCCCCTTAATTTTACCCTAAAAACTGGGAAAACTTAGTGACTCGAGTATAAGCCGAGGTGGAAAATGCAGCAGCCACTGGTAAATTTCAAAAATAAAAATATATACCCAAAACAATTACAATA
>CAUYPK010040304.1:0-26417 GCA_963574355.1 Loris lydekkerianus | reverse complement strand
TTTCTTTCTTTCTTTCTTTCTTTCTTTCTTTCTTTTTTTTTTTTCTGTTGGAGATTCATTGAGGGTACAAGAAACCAGGTTACACTGATTTCATTTGTTAGGTAAAGTCCCTCTTATACTTGTGTCTTGCCCCCACAAGTTGTGTCACACACTGAGTCCCGCGACACCTCTAGTTCCGTCCCGCTCTCTGCTCTTCCTTTCCCCCGCACCCACGGCGGCCGGGGGGGGCCACCCACCCCCAGCGGGCGGCCCGGGGGGGGGGGGCCTTGGTGTGTGCTACACCTCTGAGGGGCAAGACACGATTGCAAGAGGGACTTTACCTAACAAATGCAATCAGTGTAACCTGGCTTATTGCGCCCTCAATGAATCCTCAACAAAAAAAAAAAAAAAAAAAAAAAAGAACGAAATTTCTGTTGTTTAGAAGCCACTCAGTTTATGGTATTTTCTTATAGCAGCCTAAATGACTAAGACATAGTTCTAAGCACATGGGATTTTACAACATTTTAACATGGGTGTAATGGGGAATCCACCCACTTCAAAGCCAGTCACTGACCTGCAGCAAGTAGGCGAAGTCGTAAACCTGCAGGTCCAGTTCCGTCTCGAAGAACATCTACACTCTCAGCATACACATTGCCCAAGAAACAGCTCAATGGCATCAGTGGAGCCCTAGAGGAAGGCACAGAATGACAGGCTTGGTCCTCCCTCCCAGGAAGCCATGGCCTTAGCCTAAAACCCATGCTCCTGACACTTACTTGGTATCCTGTAGACTGTTTCCGCTGTAGATATACATTCGTTTTACAGTTGCTCCATGGGGTATCTGGAGAGAAGCCAGGCCATGGGCAAAATTGGGCTGCAAGTACAGGATGTGAGTTGTATTAAGGGCACACTGCAGGTCATGGGACTTAGGCTCTGGTCCTACCTGACACTCATGGTTTTCAAGATCTTGTCAGGTCAAAGCACATAGTCAAACCTGGCTCTGGGTCAATAAACTCTCCACAACCATACAAGTTCACCTTTAATTCTGGTGGTTTTTCTTTTCTTCATCAGGAAAAAAATGCTGGAATGCTTACTTAATAAAATATAAGCCCTACAAAAGCTATCATTTTCACAACCCCAGGGTGGTATAGCCTAAGGATGAATGAAATGTTTGCTGAAAACAACTGAAAAGCCAAAGGATGAAATCTCCAAATTCTAGGCCACTCAGAAAATTGCAGCAATTAAGAGCTTGAAAGTAAGGCATGGCTGGATTTATTCCTGAAAAATGAGCCCGACCTCACTCCTCTTCCTAAGGATGCCAACCTAAGCCATGTTCTTCCTCTGTCAACCCCACACACTCTGCTCTTTCTTGCCCCCTAAAAGTCCCCCACCCTGGGAATGATCCCCACTCCTACAGCACTATCTGCTCAACCATACCACATGAGCACTGAGCAACAAACACCAGGGGACAAGAAGGGCTAACCTCGTACTTGGGAGCCTCAGTCCACGAGTCTAACTGAAAAGAGAAAGACAGTCCTCTGAAGTTGAGGTGGAAGAGCTGCTCAGCAGAGTTGTACACTGTGGGGGTGGGGGAGAAGAAAATGACATGGTTGACTGGCATCTGAAGTCACTAACATAAACCAGTCTGGCATGGAGTAATGACTGCCAACACCTTCCTTAGGTCTTATTTCTAAGCTGATCTAGTAGGCAGAAAACAAGGAGGACAAGCAAGTACCAACCCCACAAATCCTATGGGGTCCTGACTTTAGGGAGAAGGGTAGGATGTGCCATTGTCCAAGTTTATTGCTATGGGCTGTCACGAATGACTGGAGGAATCAGATAGACTTGGCTTACCTCCAGGATGTGTTGCACCAAAAGACTGATCAATCTGCTCAATGGTAGGAGCTATGGCCTGAGAATTAAAATGCACGCCACTGAAAAACAAAAAAATAATGTATATATACACATTATATATATACATTTTTTTTTTTTTTTTTGAGACCGTCTTAAGTTGTTGCCCTCAATAGAGTGCCATAGCTGGTATCATAGCTCACAGCAATCTCCAACTCTTGGGCTTAAGTTATCCTCCTGCCTCAGTTTTTTCTATTTTTAGTAGAGACAGGGTCTTGCTTTTGCTCAGGTTGGTCTCAAACTCATGAGCTCAAGCAATCCACCTGCCTCAGCTTCCCAGAGTGCTAGGATTATAGGTGTGAGCCACCATGCTTAGCCAACTTTTTTTTTGGGGGGCAAAAAAAAAAAAAAAAAAAAGAGACAGAGTTTCACTTTATCGCCCTTGGTAGAGTGCTAGGGTGTCACAGCTCACAGCAAACTTCAACTCCTGGGTTTAGGCAATTCTCTTACCTCATCCTCCTGAGTAGCTGGGACTAAAGGCGCCTGCCACAATGCCCGGCTAATTTTTTGTTGCAGTTTGGCCAGGGCCAGGTTTGAACCCTCCACCCTTGGTATGTGGGGCCAGCGCCCTCCCCACTGAGCCACAGGCACTGCCCTCAATTTTCAAAATTATTTTTTTAACACAATTCATAAGATGGGTTCACAGATCATGGGATATGGTGGCTGGAAAAGTTATTCTTAAGATGCAGGCAGGTAAGTCTATAATTATATTGAAATTAAAAGTTTAATTAAAGAACTTTTAAAAAGAGAATTAATGAGATCAGAAGGTTTATCCTTGTGAGGCTGACTCATACAGTATAGTGTTGATGCTCTGGGGCTTCCCAAGACACCACTAACTATCAACAAGAAAGAGGGTAGAGAAGGGAAGCCACCAGACCCTGAGGTATGAAGGCTCTAGCAAGACTAAAAGAAATTAGAACCTGCAGAGGCAAGTGTTATCACACATTTACTTTTCCACTCCTTTATTAGCAAAAGCTGCCTAAGCCTGCCCCAGGAACAAGTCCTCTTCACACCTTCACAAAGAGAAAGGGAAGCCTGTTAGTGAGGTATACTGAAAGGACTCTAGATGCTGGCACAGTGCTTTGCCATAATGGGGGGCTCAAGTGTCTATTGATTATACCGACATTCCCACTATAATTCTAAAAAGTATATTTTGGCTCTAAAGCGGTGGTCTCTTTGGCATTTGCTTTAACATAACTTTGGAGTCAGACCTATATGGTCTGTCCTACTTCTGTTGCTCATGAAAGCATTAAAAGAAGTGCTAAGCCATGTGGGGGAGGCCAGCTACGATGTCAGAGATTGTCATATCACCTCTGAGCTGAGGTCCTATTTTGTTGGGAGGATTAAATTAGATAACATGTATGTGAAGTATTTAACACACAGCCTGTTCTTATTGAGCGTTACTTCTTTTAACCCAGGAAACTGACCAGGCTTAGATGCTGCCTCAGGAAATCATGGCACAAGGCTGTAATTCCTGGACTACTACAGCTGGAAATCTTTACTAACTTAATAAAGGTAGTAGATCAGGCCTATCTATACCAAGCATGACATATATCAGCAGGGGAGAAAACTTACCAGTATTTTAACTTCACTTTAGTTAAGTCATATACTTCAATCACCTAAAAAGAAAATCAAATGTTTAAGAGTTGTTAATGCTCTAAAGTTGATGACAGACTGAAAATAACATGTTTAGAATAAAGAGTAAAAAAAAAAAAAAAATCCCCAAACTTCATTACTAGCTGAAAATTCTCCTGAAGCACTGTATGTTATCTTTTGTTCATGTTTTTTTCTTTCTTTGAGATAGACTTGCTTTGTCACCCTGGCTAGAGCACAGGGGCATCATCGTAGCTCACAGGAACTTCCAACTTCTAGGTTTATGCGCCTGTCCTGCCTCAGCTCCCTTAGTAGCTGGGACTTCAGGTATGTGCCACAATGCCGAGCTAACTTTTATTTATATATATATATATGTTTTTATATAAATTCTTATATATATATATAAATTTTTTTTTTTTTTTTTTTGAGACAGGGTCTCACTTTTGCTCAGGCTGGTCTTGAAATCTGGGCTTAAGTAATCCTCCCACCTTGGTGTTAGAGTGCTAGGATTACAAGTATGAGCCACCAGACCCAGGCTTGTTCCCATTTAAACTATTGGACTATTCAACAAATTTCCATGGATGCTCTGGGTCAAGGTTCTTACATTTAATCTATCACTGGGACGCGTACCACCCCCATAAGATAATGATACCTTCCAAAGAATCAAATTTATGCAGCTTTTTAAGGCTATGCCTTGGGTACTGGGACCTTTCCTTCCATTTCATACTTTGCTACATTATAAAAATCCAAATCAAGTCACTTTCAAAAACAGCTTATTTTGAAGCTTGTATTATTGACAAAACAAAAAATTAGAAAAGGATGTCTACTCTGCTGGAAAATAAGCCACAATACATTAGCTTAGGACAAGTGTGACAATATTCAGTTATGTCTCTATTGAAAGGGTCTGTTTTACCTGGAGAAACTTAGGATCCTTATGAACTTTGCTCTTTAATGGGTTCAACCTCAGGTGAAATGCCAAGAACTCAGGGCAGGGATCATGAAAAAGCATCATCAAACACTCAGCCATTAATGCTGCCAAGTAATAAGCACTTTGAAGTCCTCCATACAATAGTGTCAGGGCTCGGCAGCCAGAAGCTTGGCTGGCTGGGGCCTGGGGCCCCATCTACCACCCTTTAGCTGAGTGTTTTGGTCCTCATGTAGAGACACAAGCAGAGCTGGCTCACACTGTCTATTTGTCCTGCCAATCTGGGCCCGATTGTGGAAGGAGCCACAGGGCATTATGTGCAAAAGAATGTGGTACTGCCACAGAAACTGAAACGTAATCAATAGTTCATTTTTGGCCAAAAACCCCGTCCATCACTTTAGAGATCATAACACTAGTTGGACATAGTGACTCATACCCGTAATTCTAGCATTTTGGGAGGCAGAGGCGGAAGGATAGTTTGAGATCAGAAGTTTAAGACCAGCCTGAGCAAAGCAAAATGCCATCTTTACAAAGAAATAGAATTAGCTGGGCATGGTGGTGCATACCTGGGATCCCATCTACTGGGGAGACCGAGGCAGGAGGATTGCTTGAGCCTAGGAATTTGAGATTATGCTAATGACACTACTGCATTCTGGTTGGGGTGAAAGAGTGAGAACATGTCTTCAAAAAAAAAAAAAGTGAAAAAGTAGAATCATTAATACCAAACCATTTGGAAACCTCTTACCTATTATCCAGATATTTTGATTCTACCTGCTAGAAAAAACCTGCTCCCTCTACTGGGCTGTTTCGGCACTTAAATGAACCTTTTCTCCATACTACTGTATACTTTTTTTTTCACTGGTTCAACTGTAAGTTAAACCCCTTGACATCTGACTCATTAGTTTGCACAGGGAAGGTCCTCAATACATGTCAGGCAAGTTGGCCATACCTGAAGCTAGGTATGGGCGATATAAAGCTTAAAAGTACGAAAAGAAGTGCTGGGAGGGGCAATGGGAGGAAAGGCAGAATAGCTGTGATTCAAAAGATAGTCAGTGCCCCCTTCTGAATGCCTGGGCACAGCAGCATACCACTGCTAAACTGGTATGCCTTTTCACTGAGGCCATAGCCTTGCACTGGGCCCAAGGACAAGTAACTGGGAAGTCTAACGCCAGAAGCCCTCTCTAATTGTAGTAGGTGCAGGTTTTCACTTCCCTGTCTGCTATCCCTACAGTTGGCCAATGATCCCCTAAAGCAGTGGTTCTCAACCTTCCTAATGCTGCAATGTACTTTCATTGTTAAAAAGGAGTCACGACCCACAGGTTGAGAAGCGCTGCCCTAAAGGCTTCCCACCACTGTCCTTGTGGGAGTGAGCTTCCAGGATGTTCCTCTGTGTCACTGTCACCTCCCTGTCAATAGCCATATAGGTCCAACACATATCGGTGGTTCAATTCTGCTTGACTAATAGGAAAACTCTGGACCAGGCCTACTCACAGGGCATAGGGTAGCACTTGTGGCAAGTGAGCCAGAGTGCTGGCCATAGTGAAGTCTTTCATGTCACTAGGAAAATCAATAAGTAGATTTCACTCCATGGAGCTTGCTGGGGCATAGGACAAGTGGCTGGGAAGTCTAAAGCCTATGATTCACCTCTGGGCTGGAAAGCCTCTGATTTCTCCAGAGGAAAAGATATGTGACAGCAGCTAAGATAAAAATGGAAAAGACAGGTGGCTATAAAGGTTATGATTTATAAAGCCTCATTCCACAGGGCTCTCTCTTTCTCTCTCAGGCTTGGTGGGGGAAGGGGAGCAACTACAAGAGACTACATCAGACGGGGAAGATTCTGAAGCCTTTGGATAGAAGGGAGGCAGATAGGTCAAGTCAGAGCTGGGTGCTCACTTCCTCAGTTTCCAGAGACTCAAGCAGAACTCCAGTCCCTTCTTCATAGGGATCCCATAGAAGGCAGAAGAAGACTATTAGCCTTGCACTGGGCCACAGTGCAAGGTACTTTCCTATTCAAAGGTACTTTCCATTCTTCCTATTTCTGCACAATATTTTCTTCCTCTTTTCTCACCTATTTATTTCCCATACCATCAATATATCCTGCCTTAAGCCACTCCCGTTCCCAGTGGCCAGTCACCACATGCTGGTAATGTACGGTTAAGAGCCTGGTATCAGGTAGAGCCTTGTATCAGGCTTGTTAGGATTAAATTAGAAAATGCATGTGAAACACTGACATGTACCTAGCATATACTAAGTGCTCACTAAACAAACGATATTGTCCTCACCATGCTGTGATTCTATGGGCTGCCTAGCCATCATTTTTTATTGCCTATTTAGGTTACTTCTAGCTTCTCATTACTATGAAATGCCCGGCTATAAACAAGTGTACTTTTATCAAATCAAAGGCAAATGACTATTTGTAAGGGCATTTCCATGTTACCAGATTAATTTTTCCCCATTTGTGATGATGTCACAAGGAGGATCACCCTTAGCCCTTTCCCAGTGTGGATCTCCTGGCTATTGAAGACAGGATGGAATGAAGAATTCTTACTCCATATACTGATTCCCTTTCCATGTTCTATGTTCTCTCATCAGCAGTTCACATGTGAGGGGAATGGTAACTAGGAGGTACCCACGTCTTTTGAAAAAAACTACTCAATAACTTAACCAGGACAATGGTTCTGGCATAGCACTGCCCAGAGCCCACATTCAACCTCGTGACTTTGAGGCATGAGTCTGGTGTTATATGACTAACCTATGTGGCCCAGACATTTGTAAACAGAGTGTATTAAAAACACCCTCAACTAAAACAGGTGTTAGCAAATTGCACTTGAATGCCAATTAAGACAACTCTACATACAAGCAAGTTGTTTGTTTACATTTCCTCAACAGAGTTAAAGAAACCCATTATTGGTGATATTAACCTCAGCCTCAGCATTCTGGGAAGAACAGTTTCTATTTCCTATCTCCCAAATTCCACTAGTTCACAAAAAAGGGAGTGAAAAACCAATTAAATTCAAGTAGGTGGGGGAGGGGGTAGAGGGAGGGAGAAGATGGTTTGGTAAGCTTTCACCCAACAGGTGTAATGTAGGGGTAGGTATATGGCATACTGGCTCAATTACAACTTGGACTTTTACCAACAAACAAACAATGTAACCTAATTATATGGATGTATTAAGCTGAAACTAAAATAAAAAAAAGAATGGAATAAAGCAAAAAAGATATGTAAACCTGACAAAAGTCATCTTGTCCTATTTTGTAGTTAGTTATGCCCTACTTTTTAGTATCTTCACCACCAATGTACTAAAGAGGATTTAGTACCTTTTTAAATACACACTCAGGCATGCTACTTAGCTCCTCCTTGTTTTCCTATTCAACATAAAACCCCTTCCCTACAACATATTCCTCAAAGCTTCAACACTCTTTCAGCTCTGTCCCCTTCCCCTCTGGTACTTGAGGGAGCAGCCCTTCCTAGACTCTTTCTAACCACTTCAACCCACTCCTATCTTTCCACTTTTTAAGGGAACAGGTACCCTATGTTGCGGTGATCTCTGAACCAAAGAAGTCCATACCCATTTATTAATCAGCTCCAGAAAGACCAGCTCAGCTGGACATGAAACATTACTTGTCATTTATAGTTACCTTAAGTCTCTGATTGAAAGCATCAAACAGTAGTTTGATCCCGTCCTGAGTCAGGTTAAGGATGAGGTCATGGCTTAGAGGAGACTACAAAACAAAAATAAAATATACTGTGAACAACTGTATTTTAGTAGATTTATCAGCATCTACTAAAAGCCTTACAACATAAATGCAATACACAGGGAATACCTAAGTGCAGGCAGTCCCTCTCTCCCCCAGCTAATGAGGTTGGAAGCCAGGAAAAAAACTGTTGTACTGTTGCATGAAAGCATAGTGTCTTCTACTTCCAGCCTGCAGCTGCTGCTTCATAATATTGGCTGAAAAGAGCCTCTCCCTTCCAGGCTTGAGTAAAAATACCTGGGGGAAAGGGACAAAATTATGTGAGAATATAGGTCACTTTCTTTTGAGGCTCTAGGGTCCACATCTGCAATATGAGTACTGCCATCAAACCTACAGGGCAGTCAATGAGAAATATAGGTCATGTGAAAAGGCCTAGCCCAGGATCCAAACTCAGCAGATACTGCTTATGCACGTCAGCTGAACCCACATCCATCCACACCCAGGCCTTCTGTACCATCTACTGGGAACACATTTTATTCTATGTTTTAGGCCAAATTCTAGGACAAAGAAATACCTTATAATCTGAGTATATATGGGATGACCCCCTTACTCCTTTCTTCCCTCCCTTACCCCTTCCTATCCCATATTACATGTACTTCTTTCTGGAAAACCTAAGTCTAAAATCTGAGGAGTCACATTTCTATCTACATTTGCCTCTCTGAGTCCTGGGGGAGAGAAGCAACACAGAGCCCTGGTGACCTTAGGTGACTTAAAACATCTCTGAGCTCTGGTTTCTTTATGGAATATATTCATCCCTTTTCTCCAGGGTTGTTCTGAGGGCTGGGATATTAGGTCAGAAAGCACCAAGCATCTGGCACAGCACTCTTTCTTCTTATACCTGCCCCATCTGTCTGCTTTTGGTCCAACGCAATCAAGGACTGAAGTCTGACTAGTCACCAAAGCCCTGACCCAGGCTGTCCAGTGCAGAAAGAAAATTATCCCTATCCAAAACCCCACCCTTCACAAAATTAGCAACCAGATGCTTGAAAGGTTTAGAGAAGTTTCATTATAAAGCTTCTTGAGGTAGACAAAGTGAATAATGGAGGTGTGACTGTCAGAGAGAGAAACATGGGCTGGAAGACCATCTACCATTGCTGGCATGCACTTCATTGGAGAAATACTCTCCAAAGAGCTTTCTGGAATTAGCTCAGTCTGCTTTCCTATACCCCATAGATCATCACAAGATAACAGGCCTAGGTAGCACCAATATGGTTGACAAAAATGTTCTAATTTTTCAGTAGGTCTATCTATGTCAGTAGGACCATACTGACGTCTAAACCGTATGTCTCAAGCAAAATAATGGAACAATGAACCCTGAACTTGGGTTACCCACAAAGTTCCATTTGGGAGAGGGCCAGTCCATGGAAGCAACCAGGCTGAAGCAATACTTTTAGTGTCCTTCAGGTATTTTGCTTGGAGGAGGAATACTGGGAAGATCTGGATATTTTTTTTTTTTCTCCTGGCATTGTTACAATTCAGAATATAACTAAGCAATTTTCAAAAGCAAGCAAATCATTCTCACAATGTTTTATTAATATTTTATATCTCTAAAACTAAAATATATATGTACTATGTGGTATTTAAGCAGTCCCTTCCAAATAACCCAGCTATCCTCCATATGAAGCAGTTCAGTAAAGTTGTCTGCTACTAGCTGTTAACATTTTTTCCCCTTTAAGAATGAGGGATTTACTTGACATACACATTTAATTTCAAAGGTGTGATTTGTGTAGAGACAAGAAGATGGAATTTTTAATGGGGGCAAAATGTTTTCTGTACTTAGTAGGAAACAAAGAGACAAAAGGGAAAGGAAGGGAAGAAAGCAGGCAGGAAAAAGGGACAGGACCCCCACGTTTATGAAGGACTACATCAGAGAGCTCGTCTCCTTTTGATCCTCATCCTGAGATTATTCTATTACCAGGAAACCATATGCATTTTATAGGAGAACCAGACTGGTTATGAACTTGCCACCAGTACACAATTGAGAAATGAGAAGAGCAGAGATCAGAATCAAGATCTGGACTCAGAAACCTATGTTTCCTAACCTGTTACAGTTGCTTAGAAGATACTGGTGAAAACTAGCTTAGTGCTAACTCTAGTGTTTGTACCCAAATACTGGAATGATACAAAAAAGGTAGTAATTTAAGAAATAAACTTCAGGGTGGCACCTGTGGCTCAAAGGAGTAGGGCACCTGCCCCATATGCTAGAGGTGGTGGGTTCAAACCCAACCCTGGGCAAAAAAAAAAAAAAAAAGAAAGAAACTTCATTTTTACAAACTAACTATATTTAAAGTTTATTTTAAAATGCATCCAATCTGGGGGTATCTTAACCAAATATGTACACGGACATAAGCTCAAGAAGCAAGCACATTTTTCCTGTTTTTATGGCTGCTAATTGTCATGAACTAATTCCCTCAAGGTCTACATACTTAAAAGTCATATTAGGTTAGGCATGATCTGAGAACAAAGAAGAAAAGCCACCATCCATCCTCACTTTTTAAATGAGAAACTACTTAGGCAGTTTGGTTTCCTAGCCACTCATATAAGTCTCCTGTTCTGCGGTAGGCACTATATGAATACTCAAGCACTTACTAAGAGACTAAGCATTTCCTCTTTCAAAAAGATCCCTTAGAGGCTAGGAGTGGTGGTTCATGCCTATAATCCTAGCACTTTGGGAGGCTTGAGGCCAGGCATTCAAGACCAGTGTGAAGGCAGCGCCTGTGGCTCAGTGTGTAGGGCACCGGCCCCATATATGGAGGGTGGTGGGTTCAAACCCAACCCTAGCCAAACTACAACAACAACAGCAACAAAAAATATCCAGGTGTTGTGCCGGGCACCTGTAGTTCCAGCTACTTGGGAGGCCGAGGTGAGAGAATCACCTAAGCCCAAGAGCTGGAGGTTGCTGTGAGCTGTGACGCCACAGCACTCTACCAAGCGTGACTCTGTCTCTTAAAAAAAACCAAACAAAAAAAAAAAACAAAAAAAAAACAGTGTGAGCAAGAACAAGGCCACGGTAGCTAACGCCTATAATCCTAGCATTCTGGGAGGCCGAGACAGGTAGATTGCTTGAGCTCACAAGTTCGAAACCAGCCTAAGCAAGAGTGAGACCCCATCTCTACTAAAAATGAAAAACTAAGGCAAGAAGATTGCTTGAGACTAAGCATTTGAGGTTGCTGTCAGCTATAACACCATGGCACTCTACCATGGGCAGACAAAAGGAAATGGGCTTTCTGATGCAATTGTCTGCCCTTGGGAGAGTGCTGTAGTGTCATAGCTCACAGCAACCTCAAACTCTTATTCTTTTTTTTCTGTCTCAAACAAACAAACAGCAAGAGCAAGACCCCTTGTCCCTACAAAAAAACTAATCAGGTATGGTAGCATGCATCTATAGTCCCAGCTACTCAGGAGGCTGAGACAGGAGGATCACACTTGAGCTCAGGAGTTTGAGGTTGGAGTGAGCTATGATGATGCCACTGCACTCTAGCCTGGGAGGTGACAGAGTGAGACCTTGCCTCAAAAAGAAAAAAAAAAAGAAAAGAAAAAGAAAGATCCCTCTCACAAGACCTCACTAGCCTGGCAGAGAAGTATAGTGCAGCAGAATATAATCTGTGGGTATATATATCAGGCCCAATCCTGACTCTGGCCTAAGTCAAATTGGGAAGCCTCACAGAAATCTGACCAACCTATAATCTACAACATTATTCAGATCTAAAATAAGCTGTTGTTTGCTTTAGGATTTGAAATTAATTGTAACAAACAGAACTGAAATCAAAACAACTGAAATCAATGAGGCAGTACTCAAAGGGTCTCAGAAAAGCCACCAGGGACATCATTAGCATCTATAGGAAGTTCAAAACCATTTACTGAGACTTGTGACACAAAGAGTACTACAAAGGCTGTTGCACATGTCAGCACATGGTCTGTGTCATATAAGAACTGTAGGTTTCAGAGAGTCCAGTGGAGAGGAAACTGCTCTTTGAGAGAAATTAAGGGGTGAGAGAGATATAGATTAAGGGTTATATCAGTTTCAAATTGGGTATCCTGTGCTAGCTAGAGATGTGCACTTGAACAATCCTGAACACAAACCAAGAATAAAGCAGAAAAGACACAAAAGTGAAAGACAAGCACCACAGAAGACCAGAGGCAGCCCCTGCAGTGATCTCCCACTGCAAAGTCCTTGTCTAAGGGCCTATAGGTGAGTCAAGCACAGGCGAAAAGAAAGGTTCGATTATCACCACTCTTCCAAAACTGGCAACACTAGATAACCAGGAGGAAAAGTTATAGAATCAAAGAAAGTGTACCTGATAACTGACCAGTGCTAGAGATTTCCCCAAACACACCAATCTCTGCCAGTCAGTCTCTCCCACAGTTGTCACCTCTGTAGGTGACTCACTGCCTAGGGCGCTATTCCAACAGACAAAAATCAGCCCCAACTCACCTGTTCACTGTAGAGAACCTGGACATTTTTGATGATGCGACAGTGCTTCTGCAGAATGGCTACTGCTTGAGCCAGAGGCATTCCTGAAATAAAGTAAGGACATCTGTGTGGTTATTTGGGCTATCCATTTAATGACATCTACAACTGTGCTAGACATCGGTTCCTGCAGTAAAGCCTGGGAACAGTCTTATGAGTAAATTAACGTTCAGTAAGCATTATGAGCTAGAATAAAGTTAAGCAGCAAGCATTAAGGGAATACTTGGACTGTCTAAGGGGAGGCAGTGAAAATACAAAAAGGTTTTCTAGAAACAGGAACTTCTACACTGCTCCCAAGCAGGCAAGGGGTTTGAGAAGCCAAAGTCAGCAAGAACCAAAGAATAGAGTGAGAAAAGCACTGACTGCATGACTCTGGAGACCAAGGTTTTAGTCTTCACTTTGCCATGGCTTATTAGATATGACCTCCAGGGTAGCTCCTGTGGCTCAGTGAATAGGGCACCAGCCCCATATACCGAGGGTGGCGGGTTCAAACCCCAGCCCCAGCTACTAGGGAGGCTGAGGCAAGGGAATCGCTTAAACCCAAGAGCTGGAGGTTGCTGTGAGCTGTGACACCACAGCACTCTACCGAGGGCAACAAAGTAAGAATCTGTCGCTAGAAAAAAAAAAAAATCTTTTCTCTTCCTCTCTAGCACCAGTCTCTATATCTCTCTCAAATAAGGGTTTATCAGGGCACATTACTTTTAAGGGCCTATTAAAAATTTTTAAAATAACACATTCACCAGAATCAACTTACTTGGCTCAGTGCCTGTAGCTTAGCAGCTACGGCACCGGCCACATACATAGGGACTGGCAGGTTCAAACCTGGCTACAGTCTGCCAAATGATAACAACAAAAATAAATAGCTGGGAGTTGTGGCAGGTGCCTGTAGTCCCAGCTACTTGGGAAGCTGAGGCAAGAGAATCGCATAAGCCCAAGAGGAACTGTGACACCACAGCACTCTATTGAGGGAGACATAGTGAGATTATCCCCAAAAAAAAAAAAAGAATCAACTTATTTTACCAAGGATTTCACTAGATTTTTTTTTACTCAAAAATCCACAAGAATCTAACTGAACGTTTAGTTTTTGAACTCATGGCAGATTTATATATGCCTCCAGTTTAAGTAATCTAAATTCCAATGATATCTCAAACATTCCAAGGGCTCACAGAGATGACAAAAAAGTTTGTTTTCAGCATCCATTTTATTTTAAACTAGAAGAAACATACACAGAGACAGGTCTTGGATAACCCAAAAACAAAGACTCATAGTTTCATGAATACAAAGACAATGTGTCTGTTATTCACCACTCTCTGTATCCCCTGCACCCTGTTCAGAATTGACCACCTAGTGGCTGCTGAATATTTATTTAATGGTACTGTGGCACTGTGGGGTGGGTGACAAGAGAAAGAGGAAGAAGTATCACTGTATCACCCCAGGGCAGCATAGTGGCTCACATTCAGGATCAGTTGACCTCCAGATCAAGGAGATGAGATGTGCAGAAAATAGCTTACAAATAAAGAATTAGAAGGTTAAAAACTTGTGGCTTATCTACATTTAAACAAATAATCTTATCCCACCCTAATTTGACAGGTTTATTCTTTAGTTTGAAGAAAGGTGAGGGGAATCAGAAGGCTATTTTTGTTCTTTTCCTTTTGTATGACTTATATCTTAAAAGAAGTACTTTATAGCCTTTTACAGCATGGGGCCTGGCACAACAGCAGAGGCTCAATAAATGTTTGTTGAGAATATGAACAAGCTGTATGCATCAGCCTTGTCATTCCTGTCATTGATGTTCCGTGACAGAACATCACGTGGAGAAAAAAGATAAGCTCAGTTAGATGCCAAGAAAGAGGAAGCCACGTGGCTTCTCCCATCTACATGGCACATACAAGTTTCTTGAAGGAAGATTCTTTTCCACTTAGCCACATCGAAGTGCTGGTCTCAGCATCTTTAATCACTCAAGAGAAACCCACCCAGTAAAGACAAAGCAGCCACAGTGAGTGTCACATAGCTAATGGTAAGCAGTGGTACAAAAGGCCTCTAAAGTGAACCAACTATATGAATGGCAAAGAAACAGAAGCATTGTTCCAGCTATAACAGAATGGTCAACCTTCTATACTGCACAAATCTAACTTACATATCTCATCATTTGCCTGCTTATAACCCCCCATGGCTTCCCATTATAGGAGGATAAAACCTAAACACCGCACCATTGCCTAAAGGCCCTGAATATTCTGGGCCTTGTCCATCTCCATCTTTCTTTCCACTGTTCATCATGCTTCACCTTTGTTACTAGCACATGTTACGTTCTTTCCCACATCAGATCTTTGCAATAGATTTTTTTTTTGAGACAGAGTCTCACTGGGTAGAGTACTGTGGAGTCACAGCTCATAGTAATCTCAAACTCTTGGGCTCATGAAATCCTCTTGCCTTAGTCTCTCAAGTAGCTGACAAACTATATTATAATTTTTTATCTTTTTTTTTTTTCTGAGACAGAGTCTGAAGCTGTCACCCTGAGTAGAGTGCTGTGGCATCATAGTTTACCACAAACTCCAACTCTTGGGCTTAAGCAATCCTCTTGCCTCAGTTTTTTTTTCTTTCTATTTTTAGTAGAGACAGGGTCTCACTTTTACTCAAGTTGGTCTTGAACTCATGAGGAGCTCAAGCAATCCACCCATTTCAGCCTCCCAGTGTGCTATGATTATAGGCGTGAGCCACTGCACCTAGCCTTTTCTAGTTTTAGTAGAGATGGGGTCTGGCTCTTGCTCAGACTAGTCTCAACTCCTGAGTTTAGCCAATCCACCTTCTTCGGCCTCCCAAGAGCTAGGATTAAAGGCGTGAGCTACCGCCTCTGGCCCAATCACCTAATTTCTGACTCACATCTTAATCTGTTTTCTGTATGCAACTAAAGGCAAATAAAAGTTATCAGATTAAAAGTAACTTTTTCTGGGTGGCGCCTGTGGCTCAAAGGAGTAGGGCGCCAGCCCCATATACCAGAGGTGGTGGGTTCAAACCCTGCTTTGGCCAAAAAAAAAAAAAAGCGACCTTTTCCATCTTCTCTGTATTCTAAGTCTCAATACTTCTAACATCTACCAATCTCTCAAGTCAGAAACTTGTAGATTTCTCCCTTTTTCCCTATTTCTCCAAATCTAGTCTCCACACTGTTCTTCTTAAGTCAATTCCCACAATTACACTATCTCTCTTTGCAGAGACTCCTTTATAGTGTCCCAGGTAGATCTAACCAAATAGAACTAGGACTCTGGGAAAGCCATTTTCTTCTTCCTCCAGTACATCACGATGTAATTATAATGCCACTTGCTCATGGTTCCATGAACATGCCATCTATCTTTTCTATTGTTTTGGGTTGTTTTTTTTTTTTTCTTTCACTCGCCTAGAAGGTTTACAGTTCCCAGAGATAGACAGGAAGCCTTCTCTGAACCCCAAGATCAGACTAAATCCTTTCTCTCACTCCACACCTCCCTATACATTCTTTACTTCATTATAATAAAGTGACCTATTTATATAGTCTTTCCTTATTCCTACACTAAGCTCTTCAGAGCATAAGATCACTTCTTATTTAATTTTCAACATTTGTGAGCAGAGTTCACAAAGGTACATGCTGTCTTTGGCAAAGTGAACCTCCAGTCTCTGGATCAATATAATCTCAGAGAAGGTAGTTTCTCCAGTGACCCTTCAATCTACCTTTTTTGGGCATTTTCAAGACTAATTTCAAAAACAGATGCAGAAACATGCCTCCACATCAATACATTCTTTAACTCTCATTGAAAACATTTTTTCAAATTTGCACCTTTACTCCATTACTGTCAAACCTTCAGTGGCAGTTAACAGAAACTGAGCTTGGCCTAGGTTTTCCTGTCCCTGTGTTGTTGGCTTTCCTCAATCTCCTACCATTATACAAAGGCCAGGAAGGCAATCAAGAAGCTAGATGCAGCTCCCCATTGTGATGCCCAGAGGATGATTTCAAGAGCCAGATATATCTGCATTTGCACAGATTTCAATAAGAAACCTAATGATGAAGTTAAGCCCACACTGAGAAGGACAGAGCACTGGGAAACCCAAGAAATCCCTGCCTGTTTGGCTATTTGTTTAGCACCTCTATTTCTCTGAGCCTGTTCCTCAGCTGGCAAATGGAGATAATAACACTTGCCTTACAGGTTTATGGTGAGAAGTATGGTCTGGTTCACTAGCCTAGAAACATAATGCTAAAGCCCAGAGTCCGTCCCCAGACCTAGCTCTACCTAAAAGTCCCAAACATAAATTGAATGTGTTAAGGGTAGGAGAGAAAGTAGAGAGAGAGGAAAAATGACTTAAAAAAAAAAAAAAAAAGTCTGGGAATTTAAATGACCATCGTATCTCAGGCAGACACCATTTAGTATTGCAGATTTTAAGACGCGTGGAACCATGAAGGCTCAGGATCCCTCTATGAACTTACTCCAAGTTCAATTCTGTACCTAATATATAGAAATGCCCTTCTTACTCTTTTTGGTTGCTATCTACACAGTTGAAAGAACTGCCAAAACCCTTGATTACTGGAAATTGTCAGAGCTAGGAATCAGGGTTATACTGTCAAAAGAACAGTTGACAGAAGTTGTCTTGTTCTCCCACTCAGTTTTCAGGAAATCCTGATCTTAATTGATATCCCCAGCACTACTTTTGACCAAAACTCTAAATAATGTTTGTACCACAAAAAGATCCACAATCTAGTCACATCATCAAGCACAGTTGGAAGCTGTGGTTCTTATCAGGAAGTCCTGGTAGTGGGAAGAAGCTGTCAAAGGGACGGGAGGAATGAAGTTAACTAGAAACCAAACAGCATTAGCATGATGTCATGAACCTTCACAAGAGGCTGGAACATTCCATACTAGCTAACATTTTGGGAAGAACTCTGTAGGAATGGTAAATTATGAGAAAATTCAGCCAAGACCCCTCAATAAAACTGGCTCTTTACAACACGCACGGAGTATGTAGTCACTAATCACCAGCAGGGCACTACCAGTAATCTGTGTCTTTCTTGATTCTCTAACATGCTATGTCTCCATTCACACACCAGTAATCCAATGGAGCAAGTGACTCAGTCCAGGAGTTCACACTAGAGTGACAAAAGTTCAAGCTGCATAAACAGCACCAACATCTGCTCCGCCCCCTTTTCTTAGTGTTGGAACATCAAAGTAAACACACTGGGGTTATTAAAAACAAGACATCTTTGTATACACACAAAAGTAGTGACGTTGGGGATGGAAAGGGTGAAGGGAGAAAGGTAGGCCAACAAACCAGAAAAAGACCAAACTACATTTCTTTTTTGTTTTACATACTTTCTTTCCCTTAACTCCTATTTCGTCCAAACTTTAACTCTCATGGCTGAGGTCCAGGTTTAAGATTACAATATCACACACAGACTACATTTCAAAAGAGAAGAAAATGAGTCGGATGTTCCTCCTTTAACACACACAGACTTTCTAACTCCCTTGACCAGATCCTCACCAACAGATTATGGAATCCAAGCCTGGATTTCTCCTCCAAAATGAGACAACCAGCAGCCCAGAAAAGTAGAGGGAGACAGACCAGAGACCACAGCGGTGATCAGAGGTGTCAGTCACTTCTTAGCCATTATTTAGTCAGTAAAATGGGAATAAGAATAACAATAGTACCACTCTTCAGTACCAATAAGTCAGAGAGGGTTACTACAGATAATTACGTTCAAACAGAACAGCGGTGGGCTTTTAGTATTTCGGGCCAGCCAGGTATTATTATTACTACTATTACAGTCTCACTAGCCCAGAAAAGACCCTGCTTAGGCCCGAGGCGAGGGCTTTGGTGCCTAGCAGAGCCACTAACAGGAGAATTCGGCCGGTCGAAGCTGTTATATCTAGTGCTTGGAGCCCAAATAGCTTAAGGATAGAGGAGGCGAGGAGCCTCGGGAGCAGGGGCACATAAGGGACAGAGAACAGACACGGAAAGGACTCAGAGAAGACAGACGGGGTCCTGACGGAAGACTCCAAACTCACCCAGCGTGAATTCCCATTGCTCGTTCCCCAGAGAGCGTTCGGGCACCACCTCCAGGTCCAGCATTGGTTCGGCTCGCCGGGCCCGGGCGGCCTCCCAGAGGCAGCACAGATGCGACCAGAGCTAATAAGACAAAGCAGCGGTTGACAAGCTGCCCCCACCGGTCCGAAGAGGCCCTGCTCTCCACCTCCTCCTGGGCAGGGGCGAGGGTACCAGCCCAACAGTACACCTCACCTCACCTTACCTCACCTGACCGGCAGCAGCCGCGGCGGCACACACAGCGGCAGCGACGGGAGCTACTGCAGCAAAAGTGACGCGCCGGGCCGTAAAGTGTGGGGAGGGCGGGGCGAAGGCGGGAGTTCAATCGCGGGGAGGAGCCTAGGGTGGAGTCGCGCATGCGCAAAGGCCAGATCAGGCGGCTGAGCTGGTCGAGGCGACAACTAAGTGGTGGCTGTAACGACCTGGAGGTTGAAATCTCTGGGAACGAGGAGCTCCATATTTCGTGACCCCCCATGTCTGCACGCCACAATACACAAGTTTAACACGTCTACGCATGGAAGGAAGGGTACACCACGCTACATACACATGTCAAACAGCTACACCACACCCGTTTCGGTCTTACGCACTCGCATTCGCTGGGCACGATAGCGAGTACTGAGGGCATGAGGTCTAAGGCCCAGCGGGGAGGAAGGCTCCGGGCGCCCCCCACCATCCACTTTGGGGTCGGAATTCGACTGCCGCTGATTTTAGTTGTTGAGGGAAGACTCCCTCCTCACCCAGTCTCCCTGAAGGGGTAGTAGAATGCGTGGGGATGGGGGTGGGAGGAAAGGGGTTGGTTTGGGGGAGAGGACTGGTTGAAGGGGAAGGAAGAAGCCCGGGCCAGGCCTCTAGATGACGTCTAGATGTGCGCAGCCCTCCTGGGCCCCAGATCTGATGCCCCCTGCCACAGCTCAGACAAATGCTCGATGGTCTTCACCAGCCCTCTGGCATTTTCTGTGCCTCAGTTTCCTCATCTACAAGTGGGGGAGAGGCTCTTTTAGTTTGATCAGCTGCTGCTTTAGCCTGTGCGCTGGAGCACCCTGAAAGGCAGCCAAGGCCTCTTCTACTGCCCAGGCATTATGCAAGCATTCTCGATTTTCAAAACCAATTGGAGACATGAAATTTATACCCAACTTTACAGGTGAATAAATGAAGCCCATACACATTAAAGACCTAAAGTTCTTTGGTTCTAGGGGGCAGAACCCCAGTACATTGCTTCTCCAGGAAGGTTTTTAGCAGGGAGAGAGTGGCATGCTAAATTCTCAAACTGGCTTGTAGAACTCTAACTTGGGAGGCTTTTGATAAATCTAAAGTCACTTCTACTTTAATTAAAACAAATGATATGGAAAAGGATATCCATTGGCAGCATCTTATACCAAAACAACAGAGCTGGGTTATTGAGATGTTCAGTGCAGAGGTGGCTAAATAACCTCGAATATGCATAATTAGATACATTTTTTTTTTTTTTTTAAGAATTTGTTCCTATATGCTGATGTGGAAGGAACTCCAAGAGAGAAGAGCATGGTATGACCCCTTCTGTTAACACAATGAAACATTGGCCATACTGAAAAGGGAGGATATTTCTGGAAAGATAAAAAGTTGTTAATACTTAATACAGAGGTAGGAAGCTGGGATCAGGGTGACATTTACTTTTACCATGGCAAGCATTAAAGATGTGTCTAGGAAAGGCTAGTTGGGTAGCTGGGCTAGACAGCCTGGGAAAGGGACCTGGAGGAAAAGCCCTAAAATTGTTGAGGAATAATCTTAAGTCAACTGAAAGTGTCTTAATTGAACTAAAATCCCACCACAATGGTTGGAATGGTTCTTTTGTGTAATAAACATTTTGAGGGACCTATTTCTGTTTTGTTTTGTAGAGACTGAGTCTCACTTTATTGCCCTCAGTAGAGTGCCGTGGCATCACACTGCTCACAGCAACCTCCAACTCCTGGGCTTAGGCGATTCTCTTGCCTCAGCCTCCTAAGTAACTGGGACTACAGGTGCCTGCCACAACACCTGGCTATTTTTGTTGTTGTTGTTGTTGTTGTTGCAGTTTGGCTGGGGCCGGGTTTGAACCCACCTTCCTCAGTATATGGGGCCTGCACTCTACCCACTGAGCCACAGGCGCCGCCCATGTTTTTTTTTTTGTTTTTTTTTTGAGACAGTCTTACTATGTTACTCTTGGTAGAGTGCAGTGGTGTCACAGCTCACAGCAACCTCAAACTCTTGGGCATAAGCTATTCTTTTGCCTCAGCCTCCCAAGTAGCTGGGACTATAGGTGCCCACCACAATGCCGGGCTATTTTTGTTGTTGTTGTTGCAGTTGCCATTGTTATTTAGCTGGCCCAGCTGGGTTCAAACCCGCCAGCCTCAGTGTATGTGGCCGACACCCTAACCACTGTGCTACGGGCAACTGGCTGAGGGTGTGAGACAGGCAAGACAAAGAGGAAGCTACATCCCTCTGGTTAACAAAGGGTAAAGGATTTTTAATTTGGATAACTCGAAAAACAGGAAGAACAAGGTTGTCGGGGAGGGCCCTAAGAAATTCTCTTGTTGGAATAATAAGATAATGTTTCTCTGAACAGTTAACAACAAAAGTTATATTTGCTTATTTAAGTGTCATCCACCCAGGGTTTTGTCAGAGGTAAGAGTGATAGCTTTGGGATGATGGTACTAGAAGGTAGGAGCCCAGAGTCCAGAGCCCAGTATGTGGACTAGAAGCAGGAGGTGCCTCAGGGGAGTAGGCCAACTTTTTCCCCACACTCAGGGTGGGATGTTCAGAAATATTGAAGAGTCTAATGAAGAGTGTATTCAGGGAGAACAGATGGTCATGGCAGCAGTCAAATCCAGATGTACAGGAACAGCCACAGGTCAGAACATGGTGGTTAAGCTCAGGGACTAAGAATTTGAATTTCGGTTCTGCCACTTAATAGCTTTGTGCCTTGAACAAGTTACCTAACCTCTCCATGCCTTAGTTTCTCATCTGTAAAATGATCACACCTACTTCACAGATTTGCCCTTGTAAGAGGGTCTGACTTACAGGCCCTGTGTGTAATTAAATAGAGGGAAAAATGTAATGGTGGCAGGGAATTGATGGACTTCATTGACGGGATTTACAGATTGGATGTGGGAGATGAAGGAGATTAGGAATCAAGAATAAAGACATAAGGGTTCGAGTGCGGTGGCTTACACTTGTAATCCTAGTACTCTGGGAGGCTGAGGCGGGTAGATTGCTTAAGCTCAGAAGTTTGAGACCAGCCTGAGCAAAAGGAAGACCCCATCTGTAAAACTAGTTCAGTATTGTGTAGGGCGCTTATGGTCCCAGCTATTTGGGAGGCAGAGGCAAAAGTTTGAGGTTGCTGTGAGCTATAATGTCATTATGCTCTATCTACCAAGGATGACAAAGTGAGACTGTGTCTCAAAAAAAAAAAAAAAAAGAATAAAGACATATGAGTTTTCCAGCTTCGGTAGCTAGCTTTTAGGATGGTGGTATCCAGGAAGTGGCTGGGAGGATGCCAGTTCTTTTAGTAAAGCTGTCACGTGTCATAACTTGGAAGTGAGGGAATATTAACAAGCTCAAAGCCCTTGGTGAAGAGCTGGGAAAAACCGGATCTTAGTACCATGGTTATTTATTTTATTATTATTTTTTTTTAGTTTTCGGCCGGGGCTGGGTTTGAACCCGCTACCTCCGGCATATGGGGCTAGCGCCTACTCCTCTGAGCCACAGGCACTGCCCCAGTACCATAGTTATTATTGTGTTTATGAAGATTAAAACAAAGAAAGAAAACAAGTTTGACAGCAGGAATGAAAGGTAAATTTGTTCAGCACATCAGGGATGGGGCCAAGGGTCATGGAAGGCAGTGTACTGGGGAACCCCTCTTAATAGGAGATAAGGCAGGAGGATTGTTTGAGTCCAGGAATTTAAGGCTGCAGTGAGCTATGATCACACTACTGCACTCCAGCCTGGACGACAGAGCAAGACTGTATCTAAAAAATAAAAAATATAATAATTGAAAGAGTGGCCTATAATAGTCATTAGAATTATTAACAAATTGGGCGGCGCCTGTGGCTCAGTCGGTAGGGTGCCGGCCACATATACTGCCCGCCCCAGCCAAACTGAAACAAAAAAATAGCCGGGCGTTGTGGTGGGTGCCTGTAGTCTCAGCTACTCGGGAGGCTGAGGCAAGAGAATCGCCTAAGCCCAAGAGCTGGAGGTTGCTGTGAGCTGTGATGCTACAGCACTCTACCAAGGGTGACAACGTGAGACTGTCTCTCTAAAAAAAATTATTAACAAATATTCAGACTCTATCTTGGTCAAAAAGTAGGGGATTGCAGTTCTCTGCTCAGCTAGCTGAAGTTGTGTGTGGCTATGACTTGCCAGTGAAAACCGAAGTCACATGTTATCAATTCAGGCGAGTTTTCAAAGCCAGTTACCCTTTCATCACACTATCTTCTTCCTTGGCTTTGTCATGATAGCTGGCAATGTTCCAGTTCTGCTCTGTCAGCCTTCATCAACCACTAACGGGTATTTAGTACCTAAGAGATAAATCTTTAGGCCAATAAGTGTTAGGTGTTTTAAGGCAACACAACCAGCCTATCCTCACTGGTAAGAGAAACTAGGAAAATTGTAAATTATGTCTCCTGTGCTTTTTTCTCAGCTCTGAAATATCTCTATGCCTAATAGGCTACTCTGAATCCCCGTATTGGGTTACCGTATCATATGATCAGAGGGACCAAGTTCCTCTGGCTCCCGTCTTGTTCTCTCCAATGAAGCAGAGTTAAGTTTTCTCAAGTGCCCATTCTATCAAACTCACACCCCCTCCGTGGCTTCCTGTTCACCCTTAGGAATGGTCCAAGACCCCACGTTTTCACAGAGCTAAAAAGGCTGGCTCAATACTGCCTATGACTCTTACCCTGGTCCTTTCATATTCATCTTAGTGTTTTACCCTGGTCCTTTCATATTCATCTTACTGCTTAGCCTTTCTATTCCATGTTCTACCTGCATCAACTGCTTAGTTTCTCAAACTTGGCAAGCTGTGTTATTTTTTTAGACAAAGTCTTGATCTCTTGCCTGGGCCTAGAGTGAAGTGGCATCATTGTATAGTTTCACTGCAACCTCAAACTCCTGCCCTTAAGTGATCCTCCTGCTTTGGCCTTCCAAAGTGCAGATTATAGCCATAAGCAGTGGCTTTCTTTTATTAAGTAGAGTTTATTTGGGCCAAGCTTGAGGACTGCAAGCTGGGAGAACAGATTCAAGCTGCCCTGAATAATGTAAACTCTCTTGTCAAGCTATTGCTTGGCCACCTCCAATACTTCTGTCACCTTTTCTAGTTGGTCTTTTTTTTTTTTGCAGTTTTTGGCTGGGGATGGGCCTGCCACTTCTGGCGTATGGGGCTGGCGCTCTAGTCTTTTGGCCACAGGCGCAGCCCAATGTCTGCCATCCTTTAGAACTCAGCTCAAATGCCTCCTTGGGGAAGTCTACCCAAATCAGGATAGATGTACTGTCAAATCCAGTACTTCTAATATAACTTAAACTTTTTGGTGAGTTTTTGGTCTAGACTGCAGGTTCCCTGTGGGCAGGGACCATGTGTGTTTTGGATAATGAATATAATTTTTTTTCCCCTACATGATCCTAGGGGATAATTAATTATACTTTGTTTTAATCTCTTAAAAAAAATAGTGATAGAGCCTCAGTAACTTTCTTTTCTTTCTTTTTCTTTTTTTGAGACACAGTCTCACTATGTCTCACTCGGTAGAGTGATATGGCGGCACAGCTCACAGCAACCTCCAACTCTTGGGCTTAAGTGATTTCTCTTGTGTCAGCCTCTCAAATAGCTGGGACTACAGGCACCTGCCACAACGCCCAGCTATTTTTTGTTGTTGCAGTTGTCGTTGTTTAGCAGGCCCAGGCCGGGTTCGAACCCACCTGCTTTGGCATTTATGGCTGGCACCCTCACCACTGAGCTACGGGCACAAAGCCAGTATCTTTCATTTTCAAAAATATTTTTTCCTTCTGGTTGTATTATCTATGTTCTTTAGCCTCTTACAATCTTATTGATGTGAGCCAATATATGCAACTTAAAAGTTTTCTAGAAGCCACATTAAAATGCAGAGATACATTTTAATATGTTTTATCTATCAAATATCAAAATACTACCATTTTAACATGTAATAAAGATTAGAAATTAAGGAGTCATCATACATTCCTTTTTATGTACTAGGTCATAGCTATTGGTATTTTATACTAACTGCACATCTCAACTTGGGCATTAAATTTTCAAAGACTAAAATGAAATGCAGTCCAAAACAAAAGTTTTATTTAACAGAGAAATACTTATATCTTCTTCAGCTTTTAAAAGTTAAAAAACCAAACAGTTCTTCACATTTAAAGTGTTCAATAGCCATACTACTATATCAGAAAGCATGAATACAGATTAGTCTTCTTTAGTCAAAAATTTCCCTCTGCTGGAGCCTGTGGCTCAGTGAGTAGGGCACCGGCCCCATATACCAGGTTCAAACCTGGCCCCAACCAAACTGCAACAAAATAGTCAGGCATTGTGGCAGGTGCCAGTAGGCCCAGCTACTCGGGAAGCTGTGGCAAGAGAATCGCCTAAGCCCGGCAGTTGGAGGTTGCTGTGAACTGAGATGCCACAGCACTCTACCAAGGGTGTTAAAGTGAGACTCTTGTCTCTACAAAACAAACAAACAAAATTTTCCCTCTATGGACCAGGTGCAGTGGCTCATGCTTGTAATCCCAGCACTCTGGGAGGTCGAGGGAGGTGGATTGCTTAAGCCCAGGAGTTTGAGAAGAACTTGAGCGAGGGTCTTTTAGTAGAGACCCAGTCTCTACTAAAAATAGAAAAAATTACCTGGGCATTGTGGCGTGTGCCTATAGTTCCAGCTACTGAGGAGGCTGAGGCAAGGGGATCTCTTGAACCCAGGAGTTTGAGGTTGCTGTCAGCTATGATGCCATAGCACTCTACCCAGGGTGACAGAGTTAAGACTCTGTCTCAAAAAAAATAAAAAAAAATAAAGGTGCTCTTTTAAAATAGCAAAAAAATATCCCTGCATGGGCTGAGCATTGGTGGCTCACTATGGGAGGCAGAGGGAGGATTGCTTGAGCTCAGGAGTTTGAGACCAGTCTGAGCAAGATTGAGACCCTGTCTCTACTAAAAACAGAAAAACCAGCTGAGGATGGTGGCAGGCACCTATGGTCCAAACTACTTGGGAGAGTGAGACAAGAGGATCTCTTGACCCTAAGAGTTTGAGGTTCTTGTGAGCTATGATGACCATTGCACTCTATACAGGGTGACAGAGTGAGACTGTCTCAAAAAAAAAAAAAAAAAATCCCTCTATATCTTTTTTTTTTTAAATCTACTCAACATTTCTCCAACATCTCTGAAACCTGAATAAGGTCAGAATGACTTTACCTTTTAAGTTGCTTAAATTGTTCTAACCAAAAGCTGAGCGTTAACTAATACTGTGATTTATGTATTTTAGAGTATCCTATATTTATTTATTTATTTTTATTTATTTATTTATTATTTTTTTTTTTTATTGTGTAGAAGGGGCAGGGAAAGAAGGCGGGGGAAGAGGTGAGTGACAGGGTCAGGCCAGTGGCATGGTATCACATTGGCTGTATCTAGGTAGAGGCAGTTTCAGGCCGGGCCTTGCTGAGTCGTTGCTACGCGGAAGTAGCTCGATGGATCTGCTTCTAGTCAGGCTC